>VWZY01009237.1:348084-360401 GCA_013399075.1 Chloroceryle aenea
TCAGCCACAAAGTCCTTGCAGGTCCCATTTGATGCCACCGGTGCCCATCACAGGCTCAGCACCACGGGCTCTGAGGAGCAGCAGATTACAAAAAATAGATAAGCGTTCCTCATCGCTGCGGTTTCTAACCTGAATGGAGTCACTTGAAATCGAGCCTCTGATTGTCAAGAGCAGTTAAACCCTCATCTGTTCTCGCTTGTTTGTTCTCCCAGCGCTGGGGTCCCTCTCCCACAGTCATTAAAAAGCTCCCAGCATAAGGGGGTCCGCACAGATTCCCCCATTCCAGAGGCTGCTTTCCTGCCTTTCCTGAACCAAATCTGTCTCTCATGATGAAAATGTCGTGTGCTCATCAAAGAAGTGTTTCTGGATGCAGATAAAGATGTGGAAGCTGCCATAATAGGAGACTGAAGTTAACAGGCGACGTCACGCTGATTAGAAACCATTAAAAACCCCTCCTGCAACTGGCACCGGTGTAGCAAAACAAGAGGGACTTCTATGCTGAAATGGAATGCAAAATAAAAATTACATCTAGCTGAGGTCATTTCTTGCATGATGTATCTTGGGAAAAGAGGGGTTTCTCTTATTTCCCTGAGATATGCAGAAATTCAAAATAAAAGCTTTTAATTTAGGGGAGCATCAAGGCAGAGTCTCACAGGCAGGATCTGAAAGCAGCGTTAATTTTGCCTTGAGGTTTGGTTTTTTTCCTCCTCCCTATCTGGCAATCTTTAGAGTGAAAAAAACCCCAACCCAACAACATATATATCTTAACATTTTTGTTTCCTTATCTGCTTGTCTTCCCAATATGTCAAGAAAGAGACAAGATTATAACACAAGCCCTGCTTTCAGCCAGAGCTCTATATTTGCCACCCAAAGAGGCTGCCTTTCCCCTTTCCACATAAGCTATCGTGTTTGCCCAAGTTATTGTGATAGATGGAGCAAACCACATCGCTTTTAATCAGCTCCTTTATGAGTATCCCCACATTCCCAAATTGCACAGGAGCTCTCTTGCTAAACACCCCTTTCTTTTTCAGGTAAGATAATTTTCTAGGACAAAATGTCAGAAAGCTCAACACATCCCTTCAATTACTGTTGTACAGATTTTCCTCTGAGCTACTGGACAATAAGTAGCTTTCAGGGAAGCATTAAGTAGATTTGCCCTCAAGGGTTTGCATTTCAGTAGAGTGACAGTTATTTTTGTAAATACAAAAAAAAAAAGGAATGGAAAGGAAAGAAAAGAAGGAAAAAACATACACAGCGCCTTCCCCCAGCCCCAATAAAATAGGCAGACATGGGCTAGACAACTGCTTATTATCCGAGAACCTTGAATCAGATAGGAAAACCAGAGTATCTAATGTCTTCAAATGTCACAGCATTATGATTTATACCAGTACACAGTGTACCATGCTTCATTATAGAGGAAAAAAATACCCCCCCAAAATTGCATTACAGAGTTAATGCCTTCCCCCCCCTTTATTTTTTTTTTCAGATGGCTTCAACACCAGTCTGAGGATATAAAATACATCATTAGTTGTTTTTAAGCTTGTCTCTAATGATGAAAAAAATAATGGGGCATGAAACCCAGACTTAACAAAACAAAAATACAAAACACAGCATTTTACAGACTTTACGTAAACATAATGTGACAATGCACTTCCTTTCATTCTCTGCTATGACAGTTAATTCCAGACCAGGAAAACTGTCAAAAATGTTTAGTTCTGCTTGGGTTGAGTTAATTACAGGCCCTGGGGCTGTGTTGACTTTCTCCTGCTAATGGCACTGTGCTACAGGTAAAAATCCATTTGCAAGAATGTTTTCAGAGCTACAGATCTAATTTACTGAATATCAAATATTTATGCCATTGCAATTAAAGTGACAACGTTCCACCCCTCTTCGCCATGCAAGCTCGGGCTTTTTAATAGAATTTATTATACAGTAAACATTTGGTAAAAAGTTTTGCTGGAGCTTATGATGTGAAAGCTTTGAATATTTTATTGATTTTATTTCTTTTGCACTCTATCCCTATCAACACCGGAACGTTATGAACTTCTGCAGCACATAAAGGACCATTTTTTACTGCCAGAGCTTCGCGAGGCTGCGCGGAAAGGCTGGGGCCCAAGGATGGAGGTTTTGGCATCGCTGCCACGCAGGGAGGAAGAGGAGGAGGAACAGCGGCGGGCAGGGATAAAGGGCCAGGAGAAATCTGCCCAGGCAGGAGTGGTAGCACAAGGGAAATAATTTTCCCTCGTTAGATGAGGAGGTGAGCAGATTACTGCTGATGTCCGTCCGCCTGCGGGATCGCTGGGACCCACGGCGGGATGCCCACAGCCGGCCGAGCCTCAGCCTCTGCTGCCCGGGGATCAGTGCAGGGTTTAATGAGCACCTTGGAAGCCATGAGGCTAATGAGGCCCTCGGTGACGTAGGGGAGAGCGGAGGGTGTCCAGAGGACGAGAGGGGTTTGCTTTTCCTCTGCTGTTTGGGTTTTGACAGCAGAGATCAGGCTGCAAATTCTGCACGGTGGGCGCTTTGTGCCGCTCCGTCCAGCCCTCCCTGCCCTTACTGGGACAGCCACTGCCCCTTATCTGCCTCTCTCTACCATAAGCCTGGTAGGTAACTTCTTCTTTTTCCACATCAAACCTGCCTGGGATGATTTGTTTTCACCCAAGATATTTTTAAGCTGCAGAGGGAAAATCAACAACAACAACAAAATGATTCTGAGCACGTGTTTCCAAAAGCTGCTTTTGGTTAAAATCCTAAATGCCTTCTGCAATGAAAAGGGCTGTGCAAAAGGCAAGGAAACAGGGTGGGGGCCCCCAAAAGTTGCCTGTCCTGCTTTAGGAGCTGCCGATGGCTGTAGTACCCACGCCTGCCCTGGCAGGTGGCCTGCAGCTGTTGTGTTAGGGATGTAACAGGGACATTAGTGACATCACCCTGACTTGTTCATCCATTCGGCGCCTGGCGGTCCCTGAATTTGGGCCAACCCTTTCTGACCCCGTTGATACCACCTGCCTTCACCGCCTCCTTGGGGTAGTCAGCGCCAAAAGTCTGCCATGAAAAGCAGAAAAGCTTCTCTGGCTTGTTTTTAAACACATCTCCCATCTTCTCTATTGAATTCCCCTTGAGCTGCTCTGCAAGTTCTTGCTCTCTGCACCCCTCCTTCATCCTTTTGCCTCATTTTTATGTAGTTTCCCTTTTGAAACTGAGCATCCATGTAGCAGAGTGAGTCAGCTTGCTGCTCTCAGCATCACAGAATGGCAGGGACCTCTGGAGATCATCTGGTGCTACCCCCTGGCTCCAGCAGGGTCACCCAGAGCAGGGAGCCCTGCACTGCAGTGTCCAGGAGGGTTTGGAATCTCTCCAGAGCAGGAGACTCCACAGCCTCTCTGGGAAGCTCTCACAGAAAATAAGTTTTTCCTCCTGTTCAGATGGAAGCTCTTGGGTTCCAGTTTGAGCCCATTGCCCCTTGTCCTGTCTCTGGGCACCACTGAAAAGAGTCTGGCCCCATCCTCTTGACCTCCACCCTTTAGATATTGATAAGTATTGATCAGCTCCCCTCTCAGTCTTGTGTTTTCCAGGCTGGACAGCCCCAGGGCTNCACACCAACCCTTGATGGTAACTCTGCCCATGGGCTGTTATCACCGCTGGCAGCAGACACTGTCTGTGAGAACAGGCTGCTAACTTCAGACAGTGCTGTGAGTTAGGAGTACTGAACTGAAAAGTAAAATCACTGAACAGAATTAGTCCTGTTTTCACCCAAACCAGGACACCTTCACTGGACTCTCTCCAGTAGTTCCTTGTCTCTTTTGAACTGAGATGCCCAGAACTGGCTACTGTGCCAAGCCTGACCAAGCAGAGGGGAAGCCCCACCAGTACCTTCTGATTCAAGACTCAATCAGGCTGGCATCACTCCTCACGGGTTGTAAAGCTGATCACTCTGGGATGCAGCTTCTGTCACGTCCAAAAGTGCAATATCTTCATCTGGGCCAAATGAGGCATCGACCTGGCCTGTGTGTGGGTAGCTGACATTTCCTACTGTCACTCCCTGGCCTAAATCTGCAGCTTTGCTCATCCTACTCGTCTCCTCATCACTGTTGTCAGGGTAGGACCATCCTGTAGCACATTTTTATTATTAGACCTCAGGTTTTCCAGCCACAGCGATTCCCTGGGGCTCCTCTTTCCACCTAGTGTTTGAATCTCTATATCGTCACATGCCCTGCCACCCTCCCACCTTCCTGCTCTGACACTCCCATAATGCCAGGACACTGCATTTCATGGATTACCCTCTCTCCACAAGGCCTCCACCTTTCTGAGCAGTGCAGAGGCTGCCCCAGTAGATCCAGAACTGTGGTGTGACACCCTTGCAGACCTCGTGTAGGAGCTGCTGCTCCTCTGAGCCACCCTATTAAGCATCTCTCATGGTGGGAGAAAACTAGTGCAGGAGAGAGGGAGATCACCAGACATGCTGCACTCTCTGCAATAAACCGGGGAGTTCCCACTCCTGGGGAACACCTACCTGCCTCTTGGGCTTATATCAACTTTATGACCCTTTAAAGAAGGGATTAAAGTGACTCTTATGCAACTCTGTCCTCATGAAATGAGCTAGCAACAGAAACACCCAGCAGCAGAGGAGCAGCCAGCAGCCCCCTGACATGCAGCCCCTTGAGCTTGTCCTGCTGTGACCTGGATGTCCAGCTCCTGCCTTTTATCCTGCCCTGGGTCTGGACCAGATCTTCCCCCAGCACAGGACCACCTTCAGGCTCTAAAACAGGGCAGCAAGGAAGTCAAGTGGGTGGGAAAACTCTCATGTGCTCAGTGGAGAAAGAAGAAAGAAGGAAAGGGCTAAAGCAGGGTGGGATTGTAGGGGCTACAGCCAGGGCTGGGGTGTCCTTTCTGCCATCTCCTGCAGCAGCAGCAGGAGTGCTGCCTGAAGCTGAGCTTCCATGGCTCATGGAGTGGGGCCTTCAGCCAGCCTCTGTACTGCAGCAGCAGGAGGGATGGAGGGAAGCACAGCAGACGGGACCCATGGGTACCTGCCAGGGGGGCATCAAGGGGACAGCAGTGCCACAGTGGCTGTACAGCCCAACCGAGTCCTCGCAGAACAAATTACACCATGCAAGCCCCGGTCACATCCATAGATTGTTTGCCTGTCCACAGGCAAGGTCCCCTCTGGGTGAAGGATGCTCAGAAAGCACTCGGATCTGGCCAGGCACCGTGACCATGCTCCTGACAGCACGGGGCTCTCAAGTGCCCACCACAATGATTACCGTGCTGCGCGAGCACTTCGAGTCACTTGACCTTCAGCCTCCTGCCTCTCCACATGCCTGAGACAGGCACTAATCACTTCAAACCCCAACCGCTGTCATGTCTTATTGCTTAAACACCAGCTCTGCCAGCTGCACATTTACATCCTCAGCATTGACTCAGCTAATGTAGCTGTCATTTAAGCACTAGTGATCTGCCAGAAATAATACTTGATACAGCAGCTATCGAGGGTCGGAGGCTCGTGGCTTTTGGTTGCAGGAAGCAGTCCCTGGTTGTTCCGAGTAGGATTGTGGCAGTTCCCAACCATGGACCTTTGCAGGACGCAGGCAAGCAGCGTGTCCTCATGCTGCGTGGTGTCAGATGGTCCAGAGCCCCTGAAGCCTTCATAGGGAAAGGTAAAAAGGGAACCCAAGAAGCTGTGGAATCTCATCAATACTTATAAATATCTAAAGGGTGGGGGTCAAGAGGATGGGGCCAGACTCTTTACAGTGGTGCCTAGAGGCCAGACAAGGGGCAGTGGGCTCAGACTGGAACCCAGGAGGTTCCATCTGAGCAGAAGGAAAAAAAATCTTTGCTGTGAGAGCTGCAGAGCCTGTGCCAGGCTGCCCAGAGAGGCTGTGGAGTCTCCTTCTCNGTGGCTTTTGGTTGCAGGAAGCAGTCCCTGGTTGTTCCGAGTAGGATTGTGGCAGTTCCCAACCATGGACCTTTGCAGGACGCAGGCAAGCAGCGTGTCCTCATGCTGCGTGGTGTCAGATGGTCCAGAGCCCCTGAAGCCTTCATAGGGAAAGGTAAAAAGGGAACCCAAGAAGCTGTGGAATCTCATCAATACTTATAAATATCTAAAGGGTGGGGGTCAAGAGGATGGGGCCAGACTCTTTACAGTGGTACCTAGAGGCCAGACAAGGGGCAGTGGGCTCAGACTGGAACCCAGGAGGTTCCATCTGAGCAGAAGGAAAAAAAATCTTTGCTGTGAGAGCTGCAGAGCCTGTGCCAGGCTGCCCAGAGAGGCTGTGGAGTCTCCTTCTCCGGAGAGATTCCAAACCCACCTGGACACTGCAGTGAGGGGCCCCCTGCTCTGGGTGACCCTGCTGGATGGAGCAGGGGGGTGGCACCAGGTGAAATCCAGAGGTCCCTTCCAACCCCCACCATGATGGGATTCTGTGATTCTGAGAATATCTCTGCACTGACTCAATATATTCTGACAGTCAAGATCACACGCTGAGGGGAGAAAGGAAGATTTCAGAAAGCAAACATGGAGGTGCCATGGACACATGGGCATCCTCTGGAGCACGGATCAGAGTCTCTTTAAGAGGCTGCCCTACCTTGCATCAGTGCCTGGTTCCTGCGCTGCAAGGCCGGTGCCTGGAGAGTCCTTCTGAGCTGCCGTGGTGGGAAGAGCTCATGTTCTGCCTTTGTCGCTGCCTTGTTATCATGAAAGTTTAATGCATCTCCTCCCTCTCCCTGGAAGTGAGCTGGCTGCTGTGTCCCCATACGGCTAGCGAGGATGAAGCCAGTCCTGCCTCCTGCAGCCCTGCTTCTCCCTGCCTGGGACCCAGCAGCACAGCGGAGATAAGAGAAAAGATCTTTGGCTAAATCCTCCCTGCAGGTGAGGGGTGTGTAACACGGAGGCACCGTGCTGGTGCTTAAATAACAGGGGCCAGGGCTCGGGGGAGCTTGTCCAAGGTCTTACTGCACTTTAGGAAGCAGGAGGACTTAATGAAATCTTTCATTCGTCAGTAAATGCCACTGTATGAAGTGTAATTAATGGATTTACTAGAGCTGGATGTAGCCCAAACTGAAATATAAGCACTCAGGGAGCTGGCTGGGAGCAGTGTCCTCTACACCGCTTAATTATAAGGTCACTGCCAGAGTGGTGGGAGCTGTGCTGAGTTTCCGACTCAGGACAAGTTTTGCCAGCTTGGATATTTCCTCCCGTGAAGCGGTGGATTCTCATGGCAAGAGAACAGAGAGAGCAGCGCAGGCAGGTCCCGAGGTGGTGCGGGGCTGTGGGCAGAGCTGGATGGCTCAGCAGAGCCCTGGCACAGGGCTGCATGGCTGTTAGGGATGGGCAGTGCTGCTGGAGCAAGCAGCGTGGCCAGGACATGGAGTCACCCCAGTCTGGCAGTGGGGAGAACAGCACGCTCCCAGCTCTGGGCACAAGGGGAGATCCCTGGACTCGGCATCATATTTTTTTCCACATCTGTGAGGTTTTCTTCTGGTGCCTCCATAGATCTGCTGGTTTCTCAGGTCCTCTGCCCTGCAAGTGGTGGATGATAGAAGGGTATCTCTGATAACCAGCTCTGAGCTGGCTTCTCAGGCTTAGTTTAGATGGCACCTCCTTTCCTCCATGCCTTCAGCAGCCTGTCGCAGTCACCAGGAGCCACAAGCCCAACAGCACTGTTCCGCCTCGCCTGGGACAGACAAAGCTGCTCTTCTCAAGAGTATCTGCCAAATTAATGTCTTGCATTCAGGATGTCCATCGGAAGAACTCACCCTGGTTTTTCAGGCCCAATGAGCATTCACATCTCACTCCTCTTCCCAGAGGTATATGAGGACCTCAGTGGGATGACTGTCTGGTGCACAACGCTGTTCTGGGTGGTGTGGAGGGACAGTGCAAGTGCCTTCTGTTCGCCAGCCAGCCCAGGCAGGCCTGCTCAGCCCTGCTCATTGCACGTTGGGGATCGCAGCTCCTGACGATAGCTGCTGCTTCCACCAGGCCTTCCAAAGGGACACCTGGCTTCCCAGCACCTGTGGCTCTCAGACAGCAATTTCTGTTGCTGAATCTCCTTTTCATTGCACATCTTCCATGTTACTCCACCACCTTGTTACCAGAGCCTGCAGGCATTTCAAGGGTAGCCTTGGAGTACAGCTGGCCCTTCTCCTGGGAAGGGCATCCTCTTTGGGTAGTCTCAGGTCTCCAGCTGGAGAACTTACTCAGCCAGGACATCTTTAACTCCTGTTTGGCTCTAGCAGAGATGGATCTCCAGTTATTCCACTATGAAATAATAGCTAGAAAATGCCTAGGAATGGGCAAGAGACAAAGATAGACAGAAGCACAAGTCTCCTGTAACCTGCTACATCCCCAGATGAGGATGTGTATTCTCTGCAGCATATTTCAAAACCCCCAAAGCCCATTATGAGGAACAATCAGCAGCAGATTTTAATAAGATGCATTTTGCACTCAGCTGTCACCATCTGTGTTTCCCCATTAGACATGCAGAATGATCGAGCTCCACAATTACAGCTGTGAGGGTCTGGGAGGCCCAGCACAGCTCTGCCTGAAGCCGTCCCTCCTCTCCTTGGGGGAGTCTGTCCCTCCAGCACCACCAGTTGCTGCTGGGGCCAGTGTTTGGGCAGACCCTGCACCTGCCCCATGCACCAGGAGGGTGCTGCAAGGCACAGGCCATCACAGAGTCATAGAATTGTGCTGGATGGAAAAGAGCTTTAAGATCACTGAGTACAACTGTTCCCCCAGCACTGCCAGGGCACCACTGACCCATCTCCCTCAGCACCACAGCTCCACGGCTTTCAAACCCCTCCAGGGGTCACGGGGACTCCACCACTGCCCTGGGCAGCCTGGGCCAGCCCTTGATGACACTCAAGGGGAAGAAATTGTTCCTCAGCTCCAACCTAAACCTCCCCTGGCACAACTTGTGGCCAGTTCCTCTTGTCCTGTCCCTTGTTCCTTGGAATAAGAGACCGACCCCACCCTGTCCCCAGCCTCCTGTCAGGAGCTGTCAGAGCCAGAAGGGCTCCCCTGAGCCTCATTTCTCCAGGTTGAACAACCCCAGCTCCCTCAGCTGCTCCTCACCACCCTTGTTCTCCAGTCCCTTCCCCAGCTTTGTTGCCCTTCTCTGGCCACGCTTCAGCCCCTCAATGCCCTTCTGGGAGTGAGGCGCCCAAAACTGACCTCAGGATTTGAGGTGCAGCCTCCCCAGTGGCCAGTCCAGGGGGACAATCCTTGCCCTGGTCCTGCTGCCACCCCAGTGCTGACACAAGCCAGGATGCTGGTGGTCTTACTGGGCACTTAGGCACATGATGGCTTGATCATGTTCATGTGGCTGTCAATCAACACCTCCAGGTCCTTTTTCAACATCATCCTGCATCCGCTGATCTGTCCTAATCAGAGGTGTGCAGGACCAGAACCAGGCTGTGGGGATCCTGCCGTTGGGGTGCAGGGGGAACCCAACTCCAGGCTGGTTCTCCACCACAAACATGCTGGCAGAAATGATGCAGGTTGGCATGAGGAACTTTCAAAGGAGGTGCAGGGGGTGCTCCCTGTGTGCCCTAGACCTCAGAGGGTTCCTGTGCATGCTCTCATGGGCCGGTGAAGCCACAGAGCAGGAATCGAGGCTGCTAGGAGGAAGTTGTGCCTTTCCCACCAGCCTGATGGCCCAAGCCAAGAGCCAGAGCACAGCATCACCATGGTGCCCAGCAGCAGCCCTGCAGGAGATGGGGCTGCAGGGTGCCCTGAGGCAGCCACGTGCCAGACCCATGGGCTTGGTGCTCGCATGGGTGGTCCATGGTGGGCATCCACTAGGAGGTACTGAACCCCCAGATGGAAAGGGAGGATGGGCTTACTTGGCCTTGGTGCAGGGACCCCAGGGTGCTGACTGGGAGCACTGCCTGGGTTGGGAGACAAGAGAAGGACACTCTCGGTGCCCAGTCTGGGAGCCAGGACAAGCAGGTAAGTCACAAGCCAGAGCAGCCCCAAAGCATGTCTAGAGGAAGGAGGGAAGTACCTGTGGCTTGGAGATGCCCAGCCACGAAGGGGTTGTCATCCCCATGGAGAACTGGGGAGGGGCTTGGTGAGGAGAGGGGCTGAGGTGGAGGAACCTGACAGGATGTGGGAACCAGCGAGCTGGCAGGATAATTACTTTTTTAATCAAGTCTTTTCAAAACATCTAATTTTATTACTTTATTCTTCCATTTCAATAGCAGAACGATTAAGATGGAATCTTAAAGGAATTCTTCACAACAGTAATAAAGTCTCTTATCGCAAGAGGCAGTCTCTGTCTGCTCTGTCCTGCAAATTCTCAGCATTTGAATATTAAATATATTCAATATATCAAAAAACTCCATTTCATTCCAGAAAAATAATAAAGGAAAAAAAAAAAAAGCCAAACCTACATAGAACATAAATTTTCCCCTCTTCCTGCTGAAAAAACCCTCATTTCAATAATACTCACCTCTTTTCCCCTCTAAAATGCCATCTCGTGGAGGGACAGGGGAGACTGCAGGAGAAACCTCTGGCAGCTGCCAGGCCAGGCACTGGCTCAGATGGAAAATTAAGCTTCCCAAAGCTCTGATGCTACAGATCCCACCCAAGATGTGCTGCTTGGTTTGGAGAAGGTATGGCCTGGACCGGTGTCTCCCAGTGTGGTGGCTTAGAGAAAGGATCTCCACCAGAGCTGGAGGATGGTGCATGGGGGAGGTTGTGAGCCCTGGTCCCCAGCACGGTGCTGGGACCCCAGCTGGAGCTGCCACTGTCCCCGGCCACGGTGTCCCAGCCCATATGCCCATGTCAGGGCTTGTTTTGACCACAGGAATAGCCAATGTCATCTAAATCTGCTCTGACAAATAACCATCAGGTTCTTCCAAAGCAGGGGAGTATCCAGCTTGGTCTTTATATTGTTTCAGTTATTTATAATCAGGGTGGAGGATCTGAGGCTCTTGAAGGTGTTGGACTGCAGGAGCAATCCTTGGGACCACTGGGTTTATTCCTGTGGTCTTCCATTGAAGAGTTAATCTGGAGGAACTGGCATAGCTTTGCCATGCCTCGGTTTTCCCACCATCAGGATAGCATTTTCATTCCTCTCTTGGGTACAGCTTCCCTGGACTGTCTGCAGACCATTTAGAAGGAAAATCAGCTGTGGGGCACCTGGGGGTGCACATCTGGCCTGCAGATGGTCATTCGCTGTCAGTCTCCAGAACTCTCCCCTGTACAGAGCACACTTTCAAGGCATGATGAACTGGTAAGAAATAACCCCTCTTCAGCAGTTAATGCAAGGAGCTGTCAACAATATCATTCCAGCTTTATGGTGAGCCCTGAATTTGGATCAGTTTTCTAACAGCATCATTCTCTATTCTGTAATGCTTTCCCCTCTGCATCGATACTCCCTTAAGATGAGTAATTTTAAATGGATGTCTGTCTCTAATAGACTTTCCTCAGGCTCCTCTCACACTAGATGCCTGAGCTGCTGGTTAGAGATTAAAATCTACTCGAGCCTGCCCAGCAGCAGTTCATCAATGACAGTTGTTTCATTAGTTGATGAAAACCCACTTAAAATAAATTCTAATTAAACCAGAAACTGAAATCATATATTTTTGGAAGCCTCCTATGTTGGTGGCACGCTCGGCTCCTGCGCTTTGCTTCCAGACCTGTTATTACTCTGTCCCCTGCCTTGTCACTGTAGATGTGGTATCAGAGGACGCTAAATAAATAGCACTTTCATTAAAGTCTTTGGCAATCCAGCAGCAGATTGAATTATTTGTTCCTCGAGGTTCCCTGCGCCCACGAACGAGAGGGGTAAAGGGGAGAGAGGAAAAGCCACGACCTGCTCCAGCATCATGGGACAGCGTGCTCCCACCCTGGCGAAGCTGGAGTCAGGATCTGTCCTTTCCTCTCCTGCCTGGGTGCAGACTGAAGTGCCTGCAAAAGGGATTTGAAGAAATCAGGGGGTCCTGGGGAGCTGCCGGCGGGTGCAGCCAGGCAGGCGTGCGGTGCTGGCTCCGCTCCTCTGCTGGCTCCTTCTCCCGGGAGGTTGGCTCGACTCGAGGGCTCGCTGCCTGGAGCCAAGTAAGATTTTGTGAAAAGAAATCTTATCGGTTCTATTTAAAAAAGATGAAGGCTTGGGGCACTGAAAAACTAGGAAGACAAAAAATGAAACCTCCAAGAGGAAAATCTTTCCAGAGCCAGCTAAAGCACCGTGCGTGATAAAATGTTTCCAGTTTTTCAGGAATCTCTTTCCCTGGTTTCTGTTTTGCCTCTGGGGTGGGGTGAGGCTCATGCATGAGTGGGTTTTGTCCCTCAGCCGGGCAGATGTCTCCATCCCACA
>VWZY01009237.1:360495-383455 GCA_013399075.1 Chloroceryle aenea
CAGAGAGTGGACTGGGGGCCACTTTCATGCAACGCATCCGAGTGTTGCCAGAAATTCCCTTTGAGTTCACTCCCATCGACTGAACCATTTGTATCCCATGAGCAAAAGGCAGCACGTGAGCCTGCAGCCCATGCACCGAGCTGGGCACCTGCAGACACCCCCAGGCTGGCACTGGGTGACCTCCAAAGCGGGTTGGGACGTGCCTGCTGCCTGCCCCGTGTCCCTGCCAGCCCCTGGCCAGCCCTCACCCTGCGCTCACCCCCAGTTTGGGGTGCGTTGGACACCCCAGGAGTGGCTACAGCAGGTGAACATGTCATAGGTAAAAAATCGATGCTGCCTGATGTGGATGGATTGGTGGCAGGGACAGTAGTGGGGGACCCCCAGGGAGCTGCCAGTTTGGCTTGTGTCTCATCGCCCTGCACCATCTCCATCAGCCCCCAACGCCTCCTCTGCCTTGCCAGCCCCAAACTTCTCACTTCATCCATCCCCCTGACGCACGGTGCCGCGGGAAGGAGCTGGGACAGAGTCTGGCTGCTGATTTATTTTTTTTCTTTAGGAATAGTTCCCACAGCACATGATTTTAGAAATGCAAATGGGTCTGCCTGCAGATTTGCAGGCAGGTTCCAGGGAAGGAGAGAGAGACAGAGAGGAATGCTCCGATTTTATCAAAACCCGTTTTCCTGCCCAGGGGAGGATGGAAAGCAGCTACTCAGTCTCAGGAAGACGATTCTATTTAAACCACAGGATCATGTTGTAGCTACTTCTTATTTACCAGACTGGAAAGTTACATTAAGAAGTTATCACTTATCTTGCAGGAGAACAGATTAAGAGTGAAGGACCGTTCCCTGGTTTGCATACAGCTGCACTTCCCAGGTTACTAAAAAGACAATTGATGTACCAGTTCAGGAAGAAATATGATTTTCATTATGATACACAGGCATCAGGGATTGTATTCTAATGGTCCCCTGTCACCAGTGAAGAGCAAAATGGCCTGTGACCACTGTAATGGAAAAAAGGTTTCTGTGATATTTTGCATAGCACGGAGGCCTTTTTGTGTTTGGGTTTTCGGTGGATATTTTTTTGCCTGTAACATCCTGATGGCCGCATTAAAGGGAACAGTACCTATTTTTTTCAGGTAGGGAATTTTTGGTCTCACAGTGAGAAGCTTTCTTCCCCACTCATGGAAACAAATTCGTATTTGAAATGAATTTTTAAGTTAACTATAAGGTAAAGCAGTGGGGGGCATTTTCAGCAGTCTAGGTGTCTCTTGGGTGCCTGCTCTCCACACACACCTATTTGGGCAAGTGAAAGAAGATGACTGTATGGAGTTACCTGATGGCACACATCTCCCTTCAAGCTTTTCTGACAATGTCTTGGCGCCCCTGGGCTTGAGGCTGTAGGAAAGCATCAAAGAGATAAAAATGATGGTTGGGATTTATCCAGTGTCTTCCTTCCTGGTGAAATGTGTCAGGTTCTCAGGGGTAGCATCCAAGGCATGTGAGCACCATGACCAGCCCCACTGTTCCTTTCCTCTTCTCCCACAACACTCAGTCACTTAATGGAGAGAAAATGTGAGAACCAACACTTCACCAAAAGCAGAGATGTGTTTTATCATGCTAAGTGGGCTCCCACTCTTCACGCCTCGTTGGCTGGGTACCAGAAGCAACCAGTCTAGAGGCAGGAACACACAGATGGTCACGCCACCTGTGTGAGCCAATAGACTACTGGAATATTGGTTATTCCACACAAATTATTCAGGAATAATTCCTAGAGAGGGAGTTAAAAAACAAATTAAAAAATCCTAACCACATTTGTCAATTGCAGGAATTCTTAATAATTGATAAATTAATGAATTTCACTATTGGCTTCAGCACACCAAGAAGGATGTGGGAAATACAGCAGTAAGTGATTCACTGTGATTTTTTTTCCTCCTGTTTAATTACTTGGCTGCTGTAAAAACTAAACCAAGTTTCAAAGGTAACTCAAATTCCCTCATCACTAGACAGCACACAGCCCTTCCCATCTTGTGAACCTCCAGACAGCTGGGCTGAGCAGCTTTCCTTTAAACCCACCTAAGTTAAAGACAAACAATTTAGGTCCATTGATCTGTAGCTGCGGAGCCTCCTGTTTAAACTCGGGGAGATGGAAGAAGCAGGAAGCTAGTGAGTAGGATTTTCTTTGCATTGCTTAGATTAAAGGACATCAGGATGAGTGGTTTGCGTGATGATCAAAAGATTTAACACAATCTGCACCTGTCACAGGTACGAGCTCAATTCCTTATAGATGAAAACAGAGTGGAGCTGGCATAGCATGAGAGACTTACAGGAGAGGATGTGCAGGGAGTGTATTTAAAGCAGGCTGCATGAATATAGGATTAAATGTTGGTATTATATGATGAAATGCTAATTTTGATTAATTAGGCCATTCCTAGCATGAAGTTCCTGTTGATCAGAGCATTCCCTACCAGATAAAGAGGGTGATAAGGAATTGTCTTCACAGAATCATAAGAAAGCGTCTAAATACTGTTTGGAAAAAAATAAACCAAACAGTAAATGGCTGCATAGATTAATGCTGTTTGCTCTAAGGCTCCGTGGCCTGACTGGAGAGGAGTAAGCAGGAATATCTCGTGTCAATTTGCTGGTTTACCCTTGCTCCAGAGGCTCTGACTTGCCATGGGATTGTGGAGTCCATCCGCTTTCACCACTCCGAAAATCAGACCTGGAGGCTGCTGGGGCCTGAACAACACTGAGGTGCCCTTCCTGGGGCACCCACCTGTATTTCCCTGGTCAGAGAAGGACACTGCAGGAGAGTGGAACTCATCTCCAGAGTTTGCCACGTGCCTCGAGGATCCCTCTTTACAGCTTTTACCAACTAAACAAACTCCGGGTGCCAAGTCCCCCCTCCGCAGCCTGAGCAGCTCTCCCATGTTCAGCTTCTCCCGCTGTTGTCCCTGCAGAAAGCCTCACGCTGATCAGTGATCCACGCAATGGGGAGAGGGCCCTGAGCAAGGCATGCTGCTGGTGGCCTGGAACTGGTGAGCTGGGCAGTGCACACCCCCACGCTCCAGACCCGCGCTGCCACCGCCAGCCTCGCCGCCCGGCTTTAACCGCCATCTGCCAGGGGCTGGATGGAGTTGGCACAGCTGGAGCCCACCATCTTCACATCCCAGGGAAAAAAATATAGGAGAATTCAACCTCTCTGAAAAGGAATCCTTTGTTAAGTGATCTTCTGATGCTAAATTTCCATTTCTACATGCTCACGGCAAGTTAAATATAAATAAATGAAGTATAACAATTAGGCAATTAAACAATGCTCGGATAAAGACAGAAACCATCAGGATGCCAAGGAACAGGGGGCTGCGTGATGCTAATTTTGTGATATGCTGCATTTAATACTATTTCTTTCTCATTACACATGTCACATCAGTCTCACTGGCCTGTCATATCCCTGGTCCCCATATGCACCAAAAGGCACTAATAGAGAGGAGAAGGAAGAGCTGACAACGAGACACGGTGCAACCTTCTCAGACTATGGCCAGTGGCTTTTCTACTCAAGGACACCAAAGTCAGCTCCAAAGTTTTGTTTCTCTAAGAATTAATTCCTTAATTTCCAAAACCTTTAGTGGACATAAACCCACCTTACAAACAAGGGAGGTTTAAGATGGAAGATGCAAAAAGGGGCTGCATGGGACACAGACATGAGGTAGGGTCTCTGTCTGACCTGGCATTCATGGCCCAGGCAGTGCAGTTGTGCTTCTAGTGCTTTCATCTGCATGGACCATCCTATATCACTGCCATATGCTCTCACTGCTGAGGGGGAGTCATGGGGGCCTGGAGACAATGCCCACTCTTGGATTTTCAAGCTATCCAGAAGAGTAGATGGCTCAGTGATACTTCTTGGAAAACCAGCATCAGCCTTGGAGGAGATCGTGGATATTAAGCAGTTGGGCTCTGACTAGAGACCTGAACCAAACAGTTTGCTCTAATTATAACCTGTCCTTCCACGACATCTGCAAACTCCCCCTCTGCCAACCTGCAGAACATCCCCTCTGCCAATCACTCACCCTTTGAACCCTGCCTTATATTTCTGCTGCATCATCACTGGTAGCACCGAACCCGGTGCAGAAAGCACAGTGATGTATAAACTTTGAGACAGGGATCAAAGCAGCAACACCTTGCTCACCCCATACCCCTATGTTTCCCACCCAGAGGTAAAGGGATTGACCTAAGGGAACATCTGCCCCTAACAGCACACGCCGATCCCTCTTCTGCAGCAGCCAAAGGTGTTATTTCTGGTGCTGGGCTGTGGACCCCCATTCAGAAGGTGTCTGAGCCGTAACCCATTGCACCAGGCAAGTTTCCTTGTTCCGATATCATCAAGTGCTTCACTGAAGAAACAAATTCCAAGCAGAAATTCTGCCTCTGGTCAGTCACTGATGCACTACTCTGATTTAGAGCATTGGACAATCTGACCAACAGGTCCAAGAGAAATATCTCTTTAAACCTCTCCAGTGACCAGATGATTTCTCCCTGAGTCCAACCCTCTGCAAAAGCACTGCTCCTTCCCAACACCTGATGTTCAGAGGTGTCATAGAAATGACCACTGCTCTGCCTGGCCACCGCCAGTGACTGAGCAGGGCATCGAGTTGCCTGGTGGGCAAGCACAGTGGGTAGGTAGCCCTCTCTCATTACTGGGAAATCACCCCATCCCAGTGCTGAGCTTGGAAAGGGTTATTCTTCAGAGAGGAAAAAGGATATTTAAGACTGCAGAACTTCCTTTGACAGGGTTGTCTTTTAATTACCCTGTGGAATGATAAAGTCCCAGCACTGAAAATGTGTCTTTACAAATCTCTAGCTGGAGTAATTAGTCCCGTGCCTGGCTCTCCTGAGAGATTATTGCTGCCTTCTTTTCAGATTACTTACCCAAATAGAAGTGGAATCATTGCTATATTTGACAGTGAGATATAAAATATCAGATAAAGCTGTTAAAATACTGTTTCACACGCCACATTTCTGCAGAGTAAGGGAGCATCTGCTCTCCTGGTACCAGCAGCAGAGCTGAGCAGCAAATTCACAGCTGAGGGCTGAGAGGATGAATCGCACTTCTGCTTTGGTTTGGGGTTTTTGTTCCTGGTCATTCCTGGAAAGACCCAAGTAATCAGAAGTTTGGTTATTATTCAAGTGACTCAAATAGCATTGTTTGCAGCTCGTGTCCATTTTAAGGCTTGAATGTGCTCATGGCGTTTTAGGTCTGGTGCGTCCCATTGCTATGGGCTGAGGAGCTCAACTGGAATACTTGTGTGACAAAGGCAAAGTCATTCAGAGGTAGCACTGAACCCTGAAAAACCCGAGCCTTGTAACACATATTAGTGTCACAAGAGACATTAGGTGGACACCTCTGTAAAAGTCTCTCTGTTTTTACACGGAGGTACTTGTAGGGGATGCAAAATGTAGGTGACATCCCTCCTCTTAAACACTTAACTCATATATATAAATAACACCTATATACTTAACTTCTGAGCTCATACCTCTCAGTAGGAAGTTTCTCATCAGATATGGCATAGATCTGCGGTGAAATTTCCCTCGAAGGAGTTACAGTTGCTATTTATTGCTTGCTTTGGTAAAAAAAAAAAGATAATCTTTCTTTGGGAATTAAAGTTCTTGCTACATTCTGTCAGGCTGTTAACTCACAGTGCTCAAAACCGGCATCACTGACAGTCCTCATCGGTTGTCGAGCTGTTGTACAGATCACAGCCTGGTTGCTTCATTCTTTTCTTACCCACAGGATGAATTTCTGCCCATGCATGAGTGTTTCACAGGCCTGCTGTGCTAGCGGCAGGGGCAGAGTGCACACTGTTGAAGCAGCAGCTCCATCACAGAAGCAGCACCCCAGCCTTGCCTCCTTGATAGTCTGTTTCTTGCCAGCTCAAATAAATGTTCTTGTGTCACTCTCACTTTTTCCAAGGCAGATTTTGTGTCTCCCTCACTCCTAATGTAATCCAGCACCTCCACGGAGCCATCCCCTGGTTCTCCAGAGAGGTGAAGCAGCTCAACTACGATGAGGAACCACCAACTCTCCTGTCCCTGGAGAAATTAAAACCATCTTAACACCTTGCAACAATTAAATTTATGGGTCAGTGTATTTTGAAGGTCTCTAGTCCAGCTCCTGTTGTCCATTAGGTCAGGCTGGAGTAAGCTCCTGAGGGCCTCGTTCAGCTGAGTTTCAAGTATCTCCAGGAACAGAGACCCCCCCCAGTTTCCCTGAGCACCAGTTCCAGTGTTTCACCACCAACTGATGATAAAACTATTCTTCATAGCTAAGGAGAGAGATTCCCTTGCTCCAGCCTGTTCCTGCTGCTGCCTCTCATCCTCCCACTGTGGGACTCTGGGATGATCCTGACCCCATCTTCAGTGGGCCTGGTGACCCCATCTTCAGTGGGCCTTCTCACCAGGCGGCTGCAGACAGCAATGAAATCTCCCCTCCACCTTCACCCTCTGCTGAACAGAGGCAGATCCAGCTCCATCCCTCAGCCTCCCTTCATCCCTCTCATGCTCCAGCAGTCCTGGCAGCCTGTTCTGGACTGGACCCTCTCCACCGGGTACCCCAACAGTCTTCCTTGTCCCAGGGAGCTCCAAAACAGGCACAATATGAAACACACCTGATTTCCCACACCGGGAGTCGAACCCGGGCTGCCTGGGTGAAAACCAGGAATCCTGACCGCTAGACCATGTGGGACCACAGCTGGCTTTGCCACCTGCCTGCCTCTGGCCCTGCAGGGCCAGCTAATGCTGCTCCTGACCTCATGGCCCTACAGCCATCCCCGGCATGACCCCATCCTTTTCTTTCTCAGTGCATCCCCCAGCCTGGAGAAGGAAAACACTGCAATGTAAAAAAGACAGTCAGAGCTCTTTGATCCAGCTGGGGCTCTGCTGGGGATTCTCCTGCAGCTCCGTTTCACAGCTTATGGTGGGACAGGCAGAGTTCTTGAAAGCCCAGTCCCACAGGAGCCCCTCTGCATTAGGCACCCCTGGATCACCACCTCTGCCCGCACACAGGGCCCTGCACCCCTGTCCCCAGGGTGCTGCTGCGGCAAGAAGGCACCTGCAGAAGCTGCTCCCCCTTTATTTCATGTGGTCACACTTTTTTGGGTTTGTGTGATTCCCCGCAGTAAGTAGCTCGTAATGAAGAGAGGATGAGTAACATCCCTGCCAGTCTGCCTACCAAGTTTTCTCACAACAAATGAAAACTTAATGGCTGTAGCACAGCGCTCTTACCTGAGGGAACCCGCTGCAGTTGGGGTGATGGAGATTTACTGATGGGCACACACTTCTTCAGCTACTTAGAGAGGAAAACAAAGTGTTTTGGCCAAGGGGCTGGAGCTGAGAACACCAAACCAGCTCCCCGCAGCACCTCCCAGCAGTCCTCTCCAGCATGGGCTCACCACCAGGACCTCAGGAGATAGCTTAGTAGTCAAAGGACAGGATGAGGATGTCTAGTAGGTGATGGGTAGGACATGGTGTCTCCTTCCTCTGGTGAGGGAAACCCCAAAAACTGATGGGGTGAGGCAGGTCTGAATGGTTTACCAGAAACCTTTGCACATTTTAACTGTCACGGGAGCCAGGCTGGATGGAGTAGCCACAAAGCCTGGTAAGTGCAGGCATTACCCAGGGTCACGGTACCTGTCCAATGAGCCAGAGGTCCAGGCTCAAAGCCATAGGGCTATCAGCTTGCACAGTTGCAAGGGACCTCTCCTAAGGACGTAATATGGGCATGTCCAGGCAGGTCTTGCTCCAGGGGAGATGATCATCTTATCTGAACTCCTTGAAAGTGAATTCTCATCGAAGAATAAGAGAAATAATGAGTTTCTGAGAACAGATTGTGTCCTGATTGTATTTTCCAAACAAATGGGGACACACAATACAGATGTGGCAGAAAACAGCTGAACTGTACTGATGTGTTTCAAAAAAAACATCTTGATCACCCATGTGCTGGGTGTAATTAGTGCTCATTAGGGTTACTTATCATACAAACACTCCCAGAGGCCCTGTCAGGATGCTGCTGGGCACTGAGCAAATCCACAGAGAGACAGTCCTTGCTCCCAAGCCTCAATATCTGAAAAGAAAATCTCCCAAGGGCAAGGACTTAAACTAATTTTGAGGTGGAGCTTGATCACTTTACCAAAGCAATCCTCAACAGGGCTTGATGCATGAATGGAGGGAGGACCTGGTGTCACAGGGCTTCCTCTGCTCCAGTTCTCCCAGCTCCTACATCCAGACCAGAAGATACTCTTCTTCACAAAAGCTGTTGGTCGAAGTGTCCAGTCCCCAGGGCTCTGCAGGAGCAAAGCCAGGCTCTGACATCTCAGCCTTGGAGGGGTGTTGCTGGAGGTCCTACACTACCAGGGCATCTTCCACCATGAGTCCCCATCATTGTGCTCTATGTGCAGGTGTTCCCTGCTCCTCCCTTCCCCCTGGAGTTTCAGGAAAGCATCCATTCGTTTAACAGTTTGGAAGCTTTGTTGGGATCCTGCTGCCACCTCTGAAACCCCCCCAGCCACACATTGACCTACTCACAGTTTTGAGGTTGGATTAGAAAGAAACCTGAAGTTACCAAAATAAACTGCAGTGCTCTCGGCACGTTATTCCAGTGCTGTTGTGCATCCTGCAGGAGCTGCCCCCACACGACTGTACCAGCTCAGGCCAAACGTGGGGGACTCCTGCCAGCCCCCTGCCAAAGGCTATTTCATTTTCCTTTGTCAACCACAAGCGATGAGCTGGAATCCACATAAAACACAAATAAAAACCATTCCTCCCAAAGGGATTTACAGCCCTTGAAAGATTTAAAACAGACTTTCCAAAATGTTCCCAGTGCTGGGAGATGAACAGTTTCCTCCTCACACAGACTGCTGGGGTTAACACACTATTTTCAGCGTGGACACAGCCTCTCAAAGGATGCAGGGGTGCATCCCGTCCCCTGAAATCTGCATGTGGATGTCATCAAAAGGCTGTCACCACATGTCAGTGATGTGACAGTCTCGGGATGTGTCACGGTAAGGTATTTTTTCTAATTAAAAAGAGTTCTCTGGTTTTGAATACTACAAGAGTACCTAAAAAGCCAGAAGCGAACAAGAAGACATCCAGGATCTTTTGAAAATGGAGAATTCTCTTGATAAATACATCTCTTAATGAAATACAAGCAATTAAACTAAAAGCCCTATCGAATGCTGCTTGTCACTCCACACATTGACATTTAATTGAATTTTTTTTCCATCCTCTGGTCCCTTTTCCCTGATAAACAAATTCATTCACAACGGATCAGGTTTCACTAACCCAGAAACCAGATGATAGTCAATCAACTAATTGACACAACAAAGACTTTTCTATGAAAAAAAAAAAATGGTCTAATTAAAGCTCATATGAAATTTAATGATACACAGACGTCTTATAGTAATGAACAGTCTTCTTACATTAATTACTCTGCTTTTAACCCTTTCCCTTCCTCTGGTCACCTACGTGGTGAGAAGGATGATGGAAGCAGAGGCAGTGCCCAGTAGAGCTGCTGCCTCATCCAGGTGTTTGCACCATCTCTGCTGGGAGATGCTCCGGGTGGAGCTGTGTGTGCATGGGTGACCCCAGGGCTATGCAACCAGGAGTAGGGCAGGACTCAACACAGAGCAGCCCAGGATGGACGGATGGATGGGCAGACTCTCAGCTCTCTCACAGCAAGGCATCAGCCACCGCAGTGCCCTTGGGAACTAAAAAAAAGCCTGGCACAATGGAAAACATTTTGACAGAGAGACACCAACCCCAGTCTCACCTTCAGTGAGAGCTCCACTGAGCTAGGCAGGAGAAAGGAGCAGAGCACCCCCTCACTGGAGATTTTACCAAATCATTGAAAGCTCTTGAGGTTTTATCCCACGCTTAAGAGGTTTCCTGAATAAAGGAAAGCTGAGCTTAAGGATGTGGTTAAAGTTCAGCAGGTGACTGAAGGCTTTACTGAATCAGGGCTTTTGGTCCACCACAAACCAGAGCCAACTTGGGAGAGAAACTGAAAACCTTCCCATGTCTAAAGTGAAAAATGAAAGCACTAAACACATAAAGGGAAGTGCAGCAGATACTTCATCCCTAATATACTTCAGATCTTAAACATATCTATAAAAAGATGGAGAGGTTAAGGAGAGATTCTCAGAGATGCTGCAGTGACTGCAGGCAGAACGGTGGCTCATATGCCTCGGGAGGAGGGAAGGCTTCCTCCACGTTTCCTCAGTGGCTGGTTTCTGGATGCTCCATGCTATGTCTAATCAGTCCTGATCAAAGCCAGATAGGAGAAGATTCCAAAAATAATGAGCAGCCATTTGCAAAAGAGCCAAATAGAAGGAATAGGGACAAGCTCACCAAAGGGAATAAGAGTTAAGTTTTAAAAGTGTTTAATTGCTCGTGCAAGCTGAGCCCATGAGAGATGTCAAGTGGCTTTTCCATTCCAATTCCCTCCGCACATGGCGCTCTGGCCTTTTCCGGCTGCTCTTCCTCTCTCATTAAAAAGCAGCTATTATTTTCACAATCATTTTCTAGTGCACTTTCTACCATCAACAGAGCACGCTGCTGTGAATGGTCATTTTGTTTCCGAGCAAGTTTGGGCACAAACAGCACGGAGTTCTTTCCTCAGCTGACAACGCTCCGGGCTGCTCTCCCTGTACAAGGGTTTGGAGACCCACGGAGTTTGTCAAGTGCCCAGGGCAATCCCCAAACATGCTGCTCACTGGGGCGTGCCACTGCCCTGAGAACTCAATGGTGCTGAGCAAAAGCTAACAGGGCACCAGAGGAAAGAGGAATGGGGAATTAGCAGCCCTGTCGGGCTCCTTCAGGTAATTATGGTTTTTTTTCTATCTAAAAATTACAATGCTCTGGAAATGCTGGTTTATTATGTTGGTGAATTTGGTTTAAACGTGGATGGAGAAGAGTTGCTTCTGTAGTGAAAAACCTTTATCTGCAAACAGGTTTGTCAGAGGCAAAACTACTGCAGAATTGATTGTGACCAGGAAGAAATCAGCTTCTGCTTATTGCTGAACCCAAGAGATTTAAAGACTTGAGAGTGCACAGAGAACTTGAACAGCTGGATGAAATCCTGTCTTATCACCCCAAAGAGGAGGTCCCCCATCTCCGAGGAGCTCAAAGCCTAGGAAGGTGGTAACTGGAAAAAAACAAACTGACTGCAGGAGATGAGAAAGAGATGATGCAGGGAGAGAATCCCCAGAAAGACTCTTTTTTCACAGAGCCCCCAGTAATGGAGACAGCTTGTCCTGGTCCCCCCACGCTCCCAGCCCTCTTCCCACATGTCTCAGCCCACCAAAGTGCCCCTAAAGGCAGAGATACCCTGGTGGCACTGGGATATGGCAGGAGAGGGTTGTGACAGAGCCTCATCCCACCAAGCAGGCAGAAACATGTAACCACCATGAGTGTCTGAGCACAGTGGGACCAAAAAGCCCCTCGGAGCCATGCCAGGGGTGCCTGCAGCACCTGGGGAAGCCCCTTCCCAGACCCTCGGAAGTCACTCCCAGCTCCTGTGGGAGAGGGAAACACCAGGAGAGGAGCTGCAGGGCTTGGCTGCAGTGCAGTTGAATTTCCCCCAGCATATTTACACACATCTCTCGGCATTCACAGGGGTGGCAGCCTGACAAATGCGAGTACTCCAAGGGTTAAGCTCTTTTAAATGTCTTGGGAGTTATTTGTAAAGCTATTACTTCTGAGTTTGTTAATAAATCAGGATTTAATACACCTGAGTTACATTATCTCCCTGTTCTAATGTATAAATCCTGTCACTAAACCTTCAGGGCCAAGTGCTGTGTGCTTTTAGTCTTAGGTTTAGCTACCTGGGTTCTAAAACGTTAGATTGTTTCCCAAGTCAAGAGATGGATTTTTAAATCCTTCAAATCTTGCAGCAAGTATACAAATCTCTGTCTGGAGGTACAAATCCGATCAGAAGGTTTGTAAATCCTACAAAAGATTTATTTGAAAAAGTTTTCATTTACAAATTCTTGCTTTGCCTTTGGGACATGTAAGTGACTTATTTGCAAAGGCGGATCGGGCAGACCTGGGCTGAATTGAGAAATCCTTCCCTCACTCGTCACACACAGCACAGGATAAATCCTCCTCCAGCCAGGCTATTTCTGTCTCCCAAATGAACTTTGGGGTGAGTAATGAGCTCCAGAAAAGTCAATGGAGAGGAATGGATGCTCAAAAGGGGTGTCAGCCTTCTGGTTTAGATGCTGTCTTATGATTCCTGTGCTCTGGAGGTGCCTTCTTCGCCCACCGATGGCAAAGGGAGGGAGACACATGGCTCAGAGGAAAGGCTTTGTAGTGAGAGAGCTTGAGTGAGATGCACCCTGCCGTGCACGTGAACGTGAGGATCACCCACTCCTTCATAAATTTAGTCTGAGGAGGTCGGTGAGGAGTAGGAGAGGTGAGGCCAGGTGATGCCATCCCCACTTGTCCCACTCTTTTTGCTGATCTTCCCAGAGATGGGTCTAGTGGGGTTCCCACCAGCCGTGTATACACCTGGCATCACTGAACAGAAGATGCCACCCACCAGCAGTGACCCTTCATCCTCCCTGGGTACTTCAGTGGGGTGAGCCACAGCACAGTGTCCAGCAGCAACCGGCCCCAGCCAACACCACTCCTGCAAGACCCCATCCTAGACCCTACCCACGCCCAGCTGAGGCCAGGCAAAACCAGAACAAGGCTGGGCAAAGCCACACAGACCACAGACTCTGGTTTCCCCCTCAGAAAGTCAGACTTCCAGCGTGGCTTGTTTTCAGCTAGGAAGAAGCAGCCGTTCAGGTAAGGTAAGGATGTGCTGGGAGAAGAGCCGAGCTGCAGCCATGGACCTGGCTCCTGCTTGTGACCTTAGCCCACCTCAAGCACCACGTGGAAACCTCCAGCCTAACACACCAACGTGTTTCGCTCTGCTGCTGAGTCAGTTCCTATGGCTCTGTCATCTCTGTAGTGCTTTGATCAGCTGTATGTAACACATACAGTTCAAGAACTCAGGAAGATCAGTTTGAGTTGACTCAAATATTAGAGCAGGTTTTTTGGGTTGGGTTTTTGGGGGGTTTATTTTTCATCCTCTGGTTCACTTTTCGGTTTCAGGCCCTTCCATTTGTCCTAGAAAATTTTACTGAGACATGGACCTCCAAGGACATGGAGGCACATACAAAACGAGAGGAAAAAAATCTGGAAGGTTTTATCAAAAGTAGATCACATTAGACTAATTTAATATCACTTTAATAGGAAAACAGAGAGGAGCAGAGGAGCTAATCTGTCTAGGCTTAAACAAAATATTGCATACTGAGCCTGATGGGAAATCAGTCTTTGAGCAGAGATTCTGGGAAGAACCTCTGCTGAAGGAGTTTGGGGAGTTCCAGAGTGCTGTGGTTAAAGGGAAGGCTCTACAGAACACAGCCTTCAGCCCAGAGACCTGTGCTGAACGGGGGTGCTCAGGGACCAGCTCTGGGGTCTTCGTGCCAGAGTTAGACATGTGCTTATGAAATGGGGGGTGTTATGAGGTTAGTTATTGCCTGTGCTGAGGGAGTCCAGATTCCCATAGTGGAAATGTTGAAATGGATACCAAAAGCAAACAGGCTCTGGCCACAGCATCTTCTGCCCCCCTTGCCTGTCCTGAGCTAAACCCGCGACTAGATTTGGTCTCAGGAATGACATTTTTCCCAGGAAGAGACAGACCAGAGGGATTTTCCCTGTATCATGGGAAATGGTTTGGTGTCCAGGCTGGGTGAACGTGATGGGAGAAGGCACCAGCAATGCCAAAGGCAGTCAGTGCTTTGGGCTTCTCCATCCCTCTCCACAGTGCTTTAGACTGACCTTCTGCTGGGTGGTGGCCAGGGGCTGCACAGACCAGGGTCAGCCCATGGGTGTGGGCTTCAGCCTGGCAACAAGCCCACATGGAGGTGGTTACACCACCCTGCAGGGATCCCAGACCCGTGGGCTCTGAGCTGTAGGAGCCTGGATCCAGCCATCCCAGGAATCCTGGGGGTGCAGCTGGCCTGGGGTGCTGGCTCCCCGCTCCCTGGGCTGGGTGGGCTGTCTGAATACAGCAGCAATAAACACCAGCCTGCCCCCATCCCACCCTTGGGTCCACAACAATAAGAGTGGGCACCTTTTAATTATTAGATCACCAGTAACAACTAAGAGACACATTAAACCTTGCAGGGACAGATACAGATTTAAACTTTGGCTTTAAATTAAAAAAAAAAAAAAAAAGCTAAATAAAAATCCCCAAAGCTGGTTCAATGCTGCTTCTCTGCGCTCTTGAAAATCAGAAATGGCTTTGCCATCTCACACTGCTTCTGTTTGTCCATTCTTCCTGTCTCTGTTTTCATGTTTTCATTTTTCTATGGCTATGTGGAACACATTTCTCAGTTAAGTACTTGCTTTTGAGAGTTGTTGCCATAACAACCGTTTCATTCCACGATATGCACACTATCTCTGAAATACAGAATTTCTCCTTAAAGGAGCATGTGCCACACACATCAAAGAGGAATATGGACTCATTATTTTTACATTATTTTGTGGGCAAATAGATGTTTTCCAATACTGTTTTTTCTAACTGGATTTTCTTGTTCAGTGGAACTATGGGTTTTTTTAAGCATTCCTATCTGACAGTATAATTTTTGCCTGAAACCCAGAACATTAGGAGACAAGAATCTTTATTGTAGCTTCTTTTCTCCAAAGGTCTGAGAGAACTATGCTGCAGTTAATGCATTTAAAACCCATCATATCAGACAGAAAAATTATGTAAATAAAATCTATTAAAAATGCATAGTTCTTGAAGTAAAAGCTTTATTTTACTGTACCAATTCGTGGTAGAAGGAGGAAGATGGCCACGAATAGTCAGGTTGCTTCGCGTTTTATTATCTTGCTTTTGGTGGTCTCTGCAAGGGGCATGATGCGTGCAGCTGAACTGCAGCCCTTGCCAAAATATTACCCTCCTGAATGTGAAAAGTCAGAAGAAGGTGCACAAGGGCAGGACTTAGCTCCCAGGGCTCCATCAGCTCCCAGTCCCTTCTGGGAGAGAAGTGCACGAGCCATGAGCTAACAATGAGGTTGTTATGAATACCACGAGGTACTCGGGACAGCTTTGTGTTCAGCCAGAGGGTTTGGGCTGCTGAGGTGGTTTGGTTGAGCTTTACCTTTACAGCCTGTGCTCTGGGGTGCTGGTGATGGTGATGGGTCTCTGCTGTGCACGGGGATATAGAATCATAGGATGTTAGGGGTTGCACATTTCTTCTTGAAGGAAACCCTCTCCCAAGGAAACCATGGTGGTCTTTGGTGCCGAGTCAAGACCAGCTGAGCTTTGCCATTGTACAGTGGTGCTTCTGCCTGGATGAGGCCATGGAGAAAGAGGCACACCAGCGTGTGCTGCTCAGACATGGGAGTCCTTAGCATGTGGTTGGTGCACCACAGACACGTGAAGCCACAAGCACCGAAGTGAGTTTTATTCATTCATTTCTAGGATCCTTAGGAAGTCAGCCTTACACTACAAACTCAGGGAGACTGCAGCAGTGAGAGGTCTGCAGGGCGTGCATCCGATGCCCCATGCTGGAGAGCTGGCATTGGTGGATAGCTCAACCTCCTTCAAGCAAGCTCAGCATGGATGGGTCCTATGGCCCCACCATTTGCTGACCCCTACAGCCATGCCCAGGGTTGCACAAAGAGGCTGTTGTGTCTTCACAACCCAATATACCCATTCCATCCATTCCATCACCTTCCAGAGATGATGGACACCGCTTCGCACCGCAGTGTCATGATACTCCTCCTGCATCAGCATCACGGTGCAGAGCTCTCCAGTTGCTGCTGCCAGTCCCTGTGAAGGAGCCATCACAGCCCATCGGTGTCTTGATGCGACGGCCTCGTGTCCTATGGCATCACTGTCATGAGGCAGTGACACCCCTGCCACAGCGCACACCCACTGCACGGTTACACCCCAGGGCCACGTCAGAGTCGGCCGGCGTCACAGCCTCCTGCCATGACAGGGCCATCAGCCTGCATTACAGTCAGGAGGGGGAAAGCTTGAGTGCAGCTCATGCTACATGACCCAACAGCACGGAGAAAGCAATAGGTCCCAAGATCTGCGGCACCAAAACCTCTCTCGAGCCACCAGTGCAGACTGTTCCCAACCTTGCTCGTCCTGGGATAGGAGCATCCAGGAGATGCAGGCAGGTAAAAGCAGGAATGGGGAGCTGCAGTTCACACCAGTGCAGATTTTAACTCACATTTACTGGCTGAAAATGTCAGGAGAGGAAGGATGAAGTAGTTGAAAATACTGCCAGGACAGGAGCTCTTCAGCAGCTTGGAGAAGTGCTTAAAAGGTGTCTTGCTCTGCAAGTGGCAGGTGCTGTGGAGCAGAGGGAAGCCAGAAAGCACATTTACTTCTGACCTTGGCTGGTCTGGCTTCCAGCTCATGCAGGCAAAGATCCATGAATTGGTACTCCATGCCCTCGGGAAGAAGTTGGTCCCATCACTCACTTGTGGCCTCTCCCTCCAAAACCAGCTCTAGACAGAAATGCTGGTTTTATACAAATCACTCAGTAAGAAAGACACCGTGGGGGAAACCAGAGCTCCAGGCCGGCGCTGAGCAAAAGTCATGCTCCAGAGCCACAAAAGATGCAGAATGGCTGCAGCAGGAGCACTCCCTAGGCAAAAAAATCACAGGGGGTCCGCGCCAGGACAGGGGGACTCCACCCAACACATGACTTGGGACAGGCCCAGCTTGTCAGCTCGGTAGAGAAACCTCCCAAGGGTTTTGTGTGCTCCCAGTATGGAAGAGAAGAAGGGGTCGTGTCTGTCTTTCAGAACTCAGAGACCACTTCATCCCCGGGTTGTACAGAAGGTCCTGTAGACAGAAACAGTCCGAGTCCATCAGGTAACCAGCAGCAGAGGTGTTGAGGGGCTGGTGGATGGTAAAAGTTCAATCATTTATCAGAAAATGTACCCTTTTTAAGGGGCATGGGTCTCTCTGACATGCAAACTCTACATTTATCTGTAAAATTTCTGTCTCATGTGACCCACGACATCTCTCCAACTGTCTGCAAGCTGCCAGGACCAGGGACCTTTCTAAAAGGCCACTGGAGACCTCATTTGCCGTGGGTACAGGATGAGAGCAATGGATTTACTTTTCAAACTTCCTTTGCACTGATGGGGTACAGGAGATTTCCCATTCCGGGGTCTGACAGAGCAGCAGGGACCAGCTGATGGTCCTGAGCAAGTCCAGGTGCTTCTGGCAGATCTCTCGCTCTGCAGTGAGAGCTCTGCTGCATCTTGACCCTGACAGATCCCAGGACCACCATCCTCCATGACTGCTGGAGACCTCGGTGTCCTCATGGACCCCAGCACTCATCACCCCTTAGGAGGCACGGCCACCTCCTCCCAGCAGCCCGAGGTGCAGCTGCCTCCTCTGACAGCTCACCAAAGGCAGCTTTGAACCCTTTGCCAACATGAACATTTCATTGACTTATTAATGAAGGGTGTTCAAAAACACATGTTCATGAGCTCTATGAAATAGCCTTTAGCTTCTGCTGATTACTCATGTTTTACATCAGACTGATGTTTTCTAGATGCATTTCAATCAATACAATAGCTTTTTTAGCACGCATTACTGCTCGCCTTTGGCTAACCAACCATCACATTTCTTTTCAAGTGCCCATTTGCATCAAACTAACCCCAAAGATGCATCATCTCTCCTTTGACTGTCACCTGAGCTTACACAAGCATTCCCATTTAGGTTTCAAAATGCCTTGCACGCTCAAGCCTCATTTCCGAGCTCTTCAGACAAGATGTTGGATGTGTTGTGTCATTCATGTCAGAGAGATACTCTCTGCACAACTTTCCTTGAAACCTCAGCATGAATATTCAAGCTTCCTCTTTTCCCCAGACTCAACATTAGCCTACACTACAATTTTGGGGTCAAAGCAGCCCAAAGAGGCAAACCCAAGCAGTAAGGCTGAAGCAGGGGAAGTATTTTGACAGTGCATTGTGTGGAGTTGTGCACTGCAGTGGTCTCACTGCCACCACAACGGCCGTTTCCAGGGCAGCTCAATTTGGCCCCAAGAGCTGCTTCCATCTCTTTCCCTCAGCACAGGCATGATAAGCTCTGCTCATTTCTTACATCCAAAATTTTCACTGTGAAGAAACTGTTATGGTATCTGAGTGACCTTTAGAAAAACAGTAGCAGTAGAGAGAAGTTTTTCACTTGGGACCACTTCTTTGACTACCCACTGCTCCTTAAGGTTTGCCTTTATAGTACCATGTGCTAAACAGCTCCGCTCCTGGAGCTGCAGAATTGTCCCTTTGATCATCACGCTGATTAGCCAAGCCAAACCCAACCATCCTTGCTACCAACTATGTTTTTAATGCTCCAGCTGCACTTTTATTGTTGAGGTCGTTCTGTCCAAACTCGCAATTCCACTTCTCGCTGGAAGGGCACGCAGCGTTCTGCGTGTTTTTAAGGACCATTCTTTGTTGGTAGTAAACGGCACACTGTTAAATAACACAGCTGTTGTCTTCATTTGTTCAGCAGTAAAATGAAAGCAAACGTTCATGTGATGGAGGGAGGGGGAAGGGACCTTCTGCTGACATTGCTTCCACACATGTACTATGGACCAGCTTCCCAAGCCCAGGATTTCCTTATTTAGATGCTGACTGCTGAATTCCTCGGGGTGTACCCCAGCCACAGCTCTGGAGCCTGTCGGCGCAGATCTACACGTATCAGCCCACTAGGACAGAGCGGTGACAGTCCAAGGATGGTGACATTCCTCCTTCTCCCTCCTGCCTCCCGTACAGCCTTCCCTTCTGTCGCCCAGGCCATCCAAAACCACACTACTTGTCCCACCAAGCTGCTCTGCTGCAGCCCCCAGTCACTGCCAGGTGGGGCACAGGGACCCTCTACATCCAAGTCCCTTTGAGCCTTGCTGGGCAAAGTCATATAAAAGACAGGATGGGACGGGAGGGTGCTTTGCCAGTAGGATCTCTGATAACTTCAGTGAGATGTGGTGCTTTCAGGCAGTAGCTGGGCCACTGGGTCTTAAGAAGAGGAGCAGGTTCAAAAAGTGCAGCCTTCAGAACTGGCTTGACACACTGCAGTCTCACACTAGTGAGTACCTGAGCACATTTATGAGCTCAGCTTCATCCCTAAGTTGTGAGAAACCCCAGCCCACGCTGCAGGATACCTGCCACTGCAATTGCCTCCCCCCGCACGGCATTCTCCAGGAAAGCAAGGTTGTGTGAGATGGGGCCAACCACGCTCTGATGCCACCCTGCTGTGGAGACACTCATCAGGTCCTGCGTTTGCCTCTTTTCCTGAGGGTTCTCTCTTCTTCCTCATCTTCAATATCCACCGTGGACCTGAACACATGTTTCACACCAAACAGTCCTGCGAACTCCTCCTGCCAACCATCAGCTTTTCCAGGTATCAGCATTCTCATTGCTTCAGTTTTCTGCAAAAATTCAGAGGTGCTTTAGCTGTCAGGTCTATGCAAACACACAGCAGCACAGCTCCTGGTGAGTCCTGGGGCTCCAGAAACCCGGGGACAGACTGCCTAAGCATACATGTATGGCATTCCAGAAGTGATATGGAGTAGCTGAGACTTCCTCGTGGATGCAATGGGACCTATGGGACACCTGACATACCGAGGCACCTTAGATATGTGTCCTGAGCTCTCTTTTCTCTTTGGCTTCCAGAGAGAATGTTTTAATAGCTGGTAATCTGCTGCACACCTGCATCCCACGTGAGGTGGGAGGTAAGAGGACAATGGGGTAGGACTATGGTCAAAAACTGACCTAAGCTATGAGTGGTTTGAAAGACTATCCCAGAAAACTTTGCTAACAGAAATACTCCTGCAAGGAACCAGGACTGACACAATGAGGTCATATATTAGGACACTATCAAGGAGTCTGCTCCTCTCCATGAGCCCAAGGAGGTCTTTGCTTACAGCACGGCTGTTCCCAAAAGAATAGCTTAGCAGAGAAACTTTATGGCCTCATATATTGTAAAAGTTAGAGTAAGCAACAACAAAAGTAAGAAGAAAGGGTCAGGGGAAGGTGGTGGAAACAAGGCCACCGTGAATATCAGCCTGGGGGACTGGGCAGGGGAACAACAGCTACATTTGCAAGGAGTTACCAGATCATCGAACATTTTTGAACTAAAAAAATAGTCTCCTGGAGAAAGCAGAAGGTGGATCTAGTTCATCACCTTGTCTCCAAACTGTTGCTCTTCCCTATTAAGACAAAGAGGGAGGAGACCTTGACCTTTGCATGGCACATGGACAGTACAGAGGACATTTTAATTATATCTTTACTCCATGAAGGCAGTGAAGAGAAAATCCATCTCCATTACCATGAGGTGGGCTCTCAGCTTGGGCTAAACTCCCTCACCCCACCGCCCCAGATGACCTGAGCAGTGCAGAGCTGCGTCGTGCTGGTGATCCCCTTTATCCAACACTGCTCTGCTGAGCTGCTCCCTCTGGTTTCTGGAGGGAAGTAGCTGGTTTCCACTGGATTTGCTCTGCTCTGCCCACAGGCTCTGGTTTCCTTTCCTCGGTCAGTGTACAGTGTACAGTGCTCCTTGCTGTGCATTAGCAGCTCCTTCCTGCTGGCCAGGCCTGTGGGCTGCCAGCATCTCTGCTCGCCTGGTCGTGCAGCCTGGGAGAGGGTTTGACAGGGCTACAAGAGGAGAGGGTCAAAGATTCTGTCTGTGCTGCAGAGCCCTTAACACAAGGCATCTCTTCTTTCTAGAGGCAACATGTCAAGCTAAATTGAAGGTACTAAATGTAATTGCAGTTTGCTTTAGCAAAACACTCTCTCAGCCATCTGCAAGAGACTTTTAAGCACTGAGTGCTCCTGATCCAAAGATTAGCACATTTGCGGGATTACAGCTTCATCCCAGCCCTGATGTGAGCTTTTCCACTGACTCCAGTGGGCACTCCAGGGCTGGGAATGGGGTCGGTAACATGGGGTCCCCTGGGTAGGGTTAGCCCATTTCTGGAGACACCAGGTGAACAGGACAGCAGCACAGTCCCTCCAAGGGGAACAGGAGGGACAAGAAAGTCTCTCCAAGCCAGAAGCACTTGCCAGAAGCCTCTGCACCATGGAAACCGTTGGCTTTAGAGGGAATGACCTGGTCAGTCAGTGCCAAGAGCTCCTGCAAATCCAAGCAGAGGCTCTGTCAGCAGGGAGAACAGGGATGGCTACCAGCCAAGGGGTTAGAGTGGATAATAATGAGATGAAATTAAGAAGTGGAAAATGTAAGGTGAGTGTCAGGAAGCATTTCCCAGAGTGAGCTCTATCAGATACAGGAATAATCCCTCCAGGGAAATGGTGGCAGGTCCAACCCTTGAGAAATGTTAAAAAGCACAAGAAAATATAGAGGGACGTATTTGCAGTGCCTTTTCCAGTGTCATAAAGAGGTGGAGCCTAGAGGAAGACATTCCTCCTCCACCTCCTGCAACCGTGAAGGAAACTTGCACTGTGGATTTGCACCAGACTGCCAGAAGTCAGGGAGAAAGAGGAGCTGGATAGCTGAGGGCAATGTTGGGATGCAGCTCCATCCCCCAAGGGCAAAGAGAGCCCTGTGGGACACAGCAGCTGGGGACATGGGGTGCCCGTCCCTGCAGCACCTGTGCACAGCACGTGCCACCAGCACATCTCCCACACTCTGTGAGGAGTCAGGGAGCAGGTACCAAAGTCTACAGGGACCCCATGCCGCAGGAGTGGCAAGGGGCAAAAGAGGTCAGTGCTGCTGACCTGGAGGATATGGACCCACCGGGGAGGAGAACGTATGGGCACTGGGAGACTGGAGACTAGCACAGGAGAGATCCAGACTGGCATGACAGCATGGAATGTGATGGGGAGAGAGAAAACAGGTAAGATGGCCAGGAGGTCAGGGGAGGGGATCCTGCCCCTCTGCTCCCAGGGCTCTGCTCTGGGCAGACCCCCCTGCAGTGCTGGGGCAGCTCTGGAGTCCTCAGCACAGCAGAGACAGGGACATGGGGGAGCGGGGCCAGAGGAGCCCCAGCAATGCTGGGAGGGCTGGAACCCCTCTGCTGGGAGCCAGGCTGGGAGAGCTGGGGGGGTTCAGCCTGCAGAGGAGAAGGCTCCACCTGGGGAGACCTTCTGGGGGCCTTTCCGTGCTTCAAGGGGACTGACAGAAAGATGGGGACAATCTAAAGCTGAGGGAGTGGGGGAGGTGGTGGCATGAGCAGGTCCACGAGTGTGCCCCAGCCATGGTGATCTACAGGCTGGCAATACAGGCACCAGGCATGGGCCTAAAGGAGCTGCAGACTGCCTGGAGTCTGCCCAGATCTGCCATCCTGGACAAAGAGGGGGTCCAGGCTTGGCATCCCTTGCTCCATCATCCAGGCAAAACCTCTCCTTGCACTGGGCTGGGGCTCTGTGCCTGGGAGGGGCAGAGCCGAGGGACTGGCCATGGCTGGACCTGCTTCTTGATGTTTTCCACTCCTCTGCCCGTTCTTCTCGCGGGGGGCAGTGAAAAGCCATCAGGATGAGCACTGCTGAACTTTCAAACTCTTAGGGGGCTTAACACAAGCTTCTCCACCTGCCGAACACGCAGCCTGGATCTGTTTCCAGCTAGGGTGAAGAATTTACTTTGGCATTGGTTTTTTGTTGAAAATAAGACTGAACTGAGGGCAGGATGTTGTCTTTAACTAGTCTGAGATGACTAATTATTAAACTCATTTTCTAAAGGTTACCATATACAGAAAAGCAATTATACAGAGATTAAAACAAGTTCAGAAACCTGATTCATTCTGAAACTATGGTAAACCCAAATCTTGTACTATTTCTGATTTTTAATGACCTTAGGAACATTTTATTTAACTTAGATGTCAAATGCAATTCTGAAATGAGAGATTAAATATATTTCATACTGCTTTTTT
>VWZY01009237.1:420628-449689 GCA_013399075.1 Chloroceryle aenea
AGTGGCCTCTCCGGCCGGCCCCGGGCGCTCTCTGAACCTCCTCGCCCTACTCAGCCGGCCTGGCTTTGCTTCTGGAACTGGAGGGGCGGCCCCGCAGCCTCGCACGGTGGGGAAGAAGGATGTCTCCGGGCCTTCGTGCACCTTTTCCCTCCCTTTCCATCTTCCTTCTTCCTGGAGGAGGACTGTGGAGCAGGGCAAGCATTTGCCGTGCCGTAGAAGAGCCTTTCTTGCTTTGGTTGTTCATAGAGGTTGTGGCTTTCTCTTGCAAAGAAAGGAACCTCTGCTTGCAACCATAAACAATGCAGCATCCAAATTGAAGCATAGTTGATGTTATTAGGGCTCGGGAGACCTTTTAGCTCTGAAAATGGGGTAGACTTGATGCTGGTGGTTTTCCATGAAGCTATTCTGGGTCTGTTTCAAATTTGTCATCATTCCCAGCTGATGATGCTGGGAAATACTGAGAAATGAAACCAGCTTGTTAACTAAACTCCACTTGTGCCTTTCCGTGTGCTTAAGCTGGCTTTTTTAAGAAGCTGCTCATGGATAATGGGCTATTCATTTCTTTTTATGAAGAATATTTGGCATTTATTTTTCAGATTAAATGTGAAATGGTGCAAAGACTTGGGAACTGAAGCATGGGATAAAGAACTTGCATTCAGGTGGTGATTTCTTGAGCTCAAGGATCTTAAAAGAGTTAAAATGGAATAAAAAATGGGATTTCTTTAAGTGGCTTTCACTGATGTGGTGACAGTATCTTCCTTGATTAATAAAGATTCGGAGCAATTCCTAAGGAAAGACGTGTTCGTCAGAAATCTCCACACCTCATTCTCTAGCTGAGATAGGAAAAGGAGCAAGAGGTGATCAGTGATCTTTTTTGTCTTTAATGGCTCCCTTGTCCTTAACTTACTCCTTGCTGAGATGCTCTTTTGGTTAATACTTAAGAAAAAGCAAATAATTTGCACGCATTTAAACCCTTCGTTGTCTCTTAAGGCAGTGGGACTGTTTCAGGAGTGTGCAGCATGTAGACAAAGCAGCTTGTTGTCTCAGTAACTTGCCTGTCCACCTCTCTGCTCTTGCCTTATTGCCTCCCCCCTCGGTGATTTCAGTCAGATAAACCCATAGCAACGTTGCCAACTGACATAATCTGTTAGGATGGGGCTCAGGGTTTTGGTTTGCTTGTGAAATGCAGTGATACCGTGCTTTAATCTGGGGCGTTTATGGCTCCTTGGAAGTGCCTGCTGAAGCCAATGACCAGGCTCTGGCAGTACTCAAGGAAACATAGGCAAGTTACAGCCTCCTTCTTAATATGCCCAAGTCTGAGGTGTGGGGGTTTTTGTTGTTGTTATTGATGGTGTTTTGTTTTGCTTTATAAGTTTTGGTATTGCTGTGCTGCCCTGAAAGACTTCAAGCTTGGTTGCCTAGGTCTCCAGTCCTTCATAAACACTCTAGGAATACATTTTAAAGTCCCTTAGATTCAAGGGGTGGAAGGGGGGAAACAACTCCCTGAATGATTTTGAACGTTGTAAATTATCTGTCTCTGTCCTTTTACCTTGAAGCAGTTTTCTGCTTGTAAATGATCTAAATATAAACCCCTTTGATGGAACTTTTAAAGGCATATGAGGCAGTTTTGGGTGGTTTTTTTCTTTTTCAAGTTTGCTTTTCTGCAGTTTTCCTGCAGTTGGCTCCTCAGTGGCACTGTGGTGCCACTCATTTGCTTCTGAAAAGCCTAAGAGCAGGTCAAGTTTCCAAGCTGCTGTGTCAGGGTCTAGAAGAACAAGTTTGGGATACTGTTCTTCAAGCTCTTTCTTCCTGTTCTTTGCCAAGGAAGTTTTGGGTCATATGCTTTGTGGACTGTGTGGAAGAGAAACCCTTTCAAGATCTTAATTTGGAAAGACTGGGAAACACCCTGCCTTGCTGGGGTGCCTGCCCTCTGAGCTGTGTTCTCCATTGGATTTCAGCTTCTGATCTCCAGCAGACAATTAGTAGCCTGTGTGGGCAGCAGTGGCATTTATTCTTACACGAAGCTTCGCGTACTATTTTTAGGTCAAGATCGCAGGAGGAAATCAGGGACTTATCTTTGGTAAGGAAAATCATAGACAGGCCTGCACCTGAAAGTTCATTGGTCTGATCTTACAGGGACTTAAAATATTTTTGACAGCAGCAGCCTCCTGGATATCTGTCAGTTTGGAGGCCAGCTAAGGCTCTGACACCTGGAGCCTTGTGTGTTCTTGCTGTACTCACCTGCCAGGAGCTGTGGCTTTCTTGCTCGTTGGTCTCTTTGCTTTATTATTAGAAGGAAGGAGGTTGATGGATAAAGCAGATTCCTGTGGGTATAGCCATTATCTGTTCCTATATCCCCTTCAGCCACCTTGCCAACATCAGCTGCTGCCCTGGAAGCAAGCCTTGATCAGATTGCGTAACCTTGGGTCAAGGTTTGCATCAGCAGAGATGATGCACAGAGCAGGGGAAAGGCTTTTCAGATACTCACAACAGAAGCAGACCAGCTTTCCAGAAGTGATACACATTTTCTAGTAAGGAAGAATCTTGCTGCTGTTGCTGGCTGTTCTGTCAGCCCTATGCTGGGCACAGGCACTGCAAAAAAGAGACCTGGTGGGGTTTTATGCTGCAGTTCCTTGAAGGCAGAGGAATGTTTTGGCTCAGCTGATGGAGCTCGGATCCTCTTAGCAAGAGGGCACCCTCTGCATCTGCTACAAGCCAGCTGTGAAAAGCATCTCAGTAATAGGGATCTAGCAGGTATTTAGGTGCAGCTATGTGAATCCCTGCAGACACCAGTATAATACTGGACTAACCAGTGGGTTTTGGGCAAACTGGCGTGATTCTGGTGCAGTCCCAAGAGCAGATCATCAGCACTGGTCTCACTCTCACGGGATTGCCAAGGCTGAGCTGAAACAATCTGTGGAAAAAAGGGGTCCTTTTGTTCTAGCTGTATTTCATGATCCTGCCATCCCTAGGAACAGGTGCTTCCCTTAGCAGGGTAGTCCCTATCCACTCTGGAAAAAAAACCCATCTTTCTGTGTAAGGAAAACATTTTCTGCCTCAGACACCCAGCTCCTACCATTAGGAGTTGTCAGCAATCTGTAATAGTTTCTGAACTGTGAGAAAATACTTTTTCTAATTAGCTTGATTCCTCCTTACAACATCACCACCAACAAAAAAACCCCATTCACATGAATATAATCTACTTTAGTAGCTCTAATGGCATGGGTCTTAGCAGGCTTAGACCTCTTTGGTGGAAGACAGCTTGTGAGTGTTGGAAAGCCTGGATGTGCTTTTTTATGTAACAGGGACCAGAGCGCTGTCATACGTGAGGAATGCTCAACGGTGGTAGTGCTGGACTTCAGTCACCTTCCTTGTGTGAGAGGAAAGCAGTTGTGGTATTCCTCGCCCCTCTGCTTTTCCCTTCGTGGGCCTGCAGATTTTGCTTGCTTTCAAAATGAATTAAAGAACAAATTTAGGCAGTTCAAGGAAAACTAATCACCGAGGAGTTAATATAACTTTGTGTGTGTTGTTTGAATTTTCTCTGGTGGGAAGATCAAAGCCAACATCAGTAGCTATTATTATTTCTTGGTAGTGCTGGGTTTGCAGTTGCACTTGATGATCTTCAAGGTCTTCTCCAACCAAAACAATTCTATGATACAATGGTTATTATTTGGTAGATGCTGTAGTGGTTTTGAAGAGCTGCTGGTGTTGAAGGTCTGTGTTGGGAGCTGTTCTAATCTTAGAAATGCTGTTGGGTTTTGAGATTTGTGAGACTTGCTCCTTGTCTTGGTAAACTAGCTCGTCCTTCAGTGATGGTGAGTAGAGCAGTAGTTTAGGTACTGTGGGAAGGGTTAGACCTGTCTGTAAGCTACGACAGGTTTTATTTAGGACAGCGTGTCCCTGGGGTTGGCAGGAGGAAGGACCACAGGATCATTCAGGCTTGGGGAGGATGGAGAAACAGTAGCTATGGGGAAACGTGATCCCTGCTTGAAGAACGTAGGAACAGGAGAGAAGCTGGAAGTATGTGCTCTTACATGAACTTCTCCCAGTTTAATGTCACCAGTGCAGCTGGTTTTATTTTAGTGAGTAAAATTTTGGGTGCTGTGACGTGTTCCTGACCAGAGCTACGTGCAAAATACCCAGCTGATGACTGGCCCTTTGTCTGCTGCCCTACAGCTTCAGGGCAGCACATCACAGCTGCTCCCTTGGAGCACCTTCTGGAATCACCATGTGGGCCAGAATTGTGTCTCTGTGGTGTTAGTATGAAAACTGAAGAGGGGAGGGGCATTTTCCATGGTTATAGGCTTTCGAGTGGCGAGTTGTGTGAGGAGGGAGGTGGCTTAGCCAGAGCAATGCGTGTGTGGTAACGCCTGCTTTGATTTCTGTTAAGAGTATGCAGAGAGCATCTGTTTCTTGAGATCCATAATCTTGTAATTTTTTTTTCATTTTAAGCATTGAGGATGCTCGACTATAGGCTTCAGAAGTGGTCATGGAAAGTACCGAGAAAGGACATTCTGATTTTTATTATTTTATTTTAAGCACTTCCAGTCTTACCTTAATGCATAATTGCACCAAAAGATTGAGTTAAGAACATTTGCAGCTGGCGTGTTGTAGCTGTAAAGTGTCACAGCATGAATCCTTTGGTGCTGTAAAGGAGGCTTGGGCACCTGGGTTGCTCTTTCTTGTTTTCTGAAAGATGACAGAAAACACCCTTCTGTCCTGAGCCTTCAAGACTGAAGGGGAATACATGAAATAGAGACACAATTTTATTGGAAACCTCTCACCCCTTCTCTGGAGAGCCAAGGGGAGGGTTAGCTCATGGTATTGCTGCTGCTGCCACATGCTCGTGGGCCTTCAGGTCCTCAGCAACTCTGGGAAGGAGTGGAGACCTGTCAGTGACCACAGCTTAGAACAGTGGTGGAGACTGGGTCAGGAAAATAAGAGGTTTACTTCATAGGGCAACAAAAATTACCAGGATGCAGGAACGCAAATGGGAAAGGAGCATCCTCGCTGGAGGGGGAAGGGAACTTAAAGCAATCATGACAAGAGATCTCGGGCCAGTAACAAACACTTTAGTGACGCTTGTGATGTGGTGGTGACCACGGGCAGGGACACCAGGGAACCCAGGGGATGAGCTGCTGCTGTTAGGGAGGCTGTGCCTGGAGGGTAGGAGTGGGTGGGACATAAATAGCAAATACTACAGCAAAGTGAAGGGGGAGAAAGAAAGGGGGAGTTAAACTAATCAAGGGAGGGATTTAGGTAAATATTGACATACAATGTAATACAACTTCATGAAGATTTAGGTATTATCCATAATTATTTCTTGACCATTATGCTCGTGGATGCTGGGGCATTTTGAAAGGATTTGTAACCCAGGAAGAAATTTAAAAGTAATACTTAGATTTGTGTGCAGTGTCTTTGTTCAGCCCTTTGTATGCTTTCAAGAGAAAGCTATGTGCAGAAGTTACTTGAAGTCTGGAGCATTGCTATGGTGGTTAGCAGTCGTTGGAGTAATGTCCTGGGAAACGCTGGGCTCCAGTCCTTTGGAAGACTTTAAGAGAAAACCACACGGTGTCCTCTGCCTCATAGTCAAGTGTGGGCTTGGTGTGATGGATGCATTTTTAACTCTGTGCTTAAATCCTCTCCAAAGTCTTTGATTACCCTCCCAGCAGCACCCGGAGGTGTGAACAGCACCCAGACAAGCTCCGGTGTCAGACCGGCTTTGGCCGGTGGTGTGGTCTGGGAGCTGCTTGCCACCCGGTTCCGGAGGCCTGCCTGGGATGTAACCGCTCCTGGAGCCCCAGCTCCTGGAGAGCCCCAGCGTGCCCTGCCCTGGGCTTCGCCGTGATTCACAGCTCGATGTGTTTCGGTGAACTTCTGAGGTGACCGCTGGAGTCCTGGTGTTTGTTCCGGTCTGGTTTACTGCCCTGGGTGTAGTGGGGTTTTGACTGGGTTCTTTTGTTTGCTCGGTAATTGCTGTTTACTCTGTCACTTCCAACGCCAGGGAGGCGTGATGGTTCCTAACCCCAGCACCCACTGGTTAGGTGGGTCCCTTTATTTCCAGCGACACAACTTCCAGCTGGGCTTCTGCAGCCCCCCCTTCTTGCTGGGTATTATCGAGCTCCTTTTGTTCCATGGGCAAGGCTTCAAAGAATTTTATCCAGAGCTATTCAGTGAACGAAGGAAACTTCTGAGAAATCAGTGTTGGACTGGACTTACCCTGCTTGGCTGAGACCACAAAGTTCTAGGGAGGGAAAGGGGCCCTGAAAGACCCAGTGCTAATTTTAAAGATGTTTGCCCAGAAAGAGAAGGAAGGGAACACTTCACTTCTAAATGAAAACCGTTGACTTGGTGCTATTACAGACATCAGGAGATGCAGTTTGAACCAAAATGCTTGTAAAGAAAGACAGCTTCATACAACATAATTGAATTTTAATCCCTCTACAGAATCCAGAGTCTTTGCCTTGGCAAATGCTGCCCTGCCACAATGGAAATACTCAGAGCCAGGGTAACCTCAGGAATACAGAAGAGGGACCACAAGCTGGAGCTTGCAATGAAACCAAAGACATCAATTAAATCAAGAGAAAGAACAACTTTTGTTTTTGGTTTTTTTTTTGAAAGCAGATGAGAGCGAGGAAACATTTGCTTCATTCTTTCAGAATTTCAGTTCTGGAAGTTTTCTGCAGGTCAGCACAAGTGACCGACTGCCTCTCGGGGGCCAGCACAGGGAGGGGAAGCCCCAGCAGGACAGGAACGAGAGAAGAGACGGATCCTGCCCCAAACCAGGAAGCGTGCCTGTGATTTATAAATGCAGTGTTAAGCCCAGGATAAGGTTTTAACATAAACTGAAGGCTTTTGGCTTTTCCTGAGAGCACTTGGATGCTGAATTCTGCGCTGCACTACTGGAACCTGAGATTGCAGCCTGTGCATGTCATCTTTGCCTGTGGTATCTTCCACATCAGCTGGAGCTGGAGAGTTGGATTTTTTCCCTGGCATTTTGCTGCACATTCTTTGTGCTTTACCCAGCAATTAATCCCATTCCTCCTGCTGCTCGTGGGATTGTGGACTCCTCCCCACACCTGAGATTGGGCAGTTGTAGAGCTTTGCTTGCTCTCTCTGCTGGGTATTGCAAGCAGATATGGAACTTTGTGTCGTCAAAGGGGCTGACCCATTGCTCCCAGTCCAAACAAGGAGAAACCATTGTAACTGTGTGGTTCTGCCCTGCTGTTTCTCATGCGAATGGCCACCTCAGAAGGAACTCATTCTCCAGCAGTGCTGGCTGATTACTCTTACCCACAAGTCAGAAAGCAAGGAGAAGTTAAAAGCTGGGAGAGTTTTATGTCCCAGGTTTGCTCCTGCTGCTTCAGCTGTTGTAGCAAGAAAACCTGATACTTCAAGATCCCTCAAGTTCTTAGTTGTGTGTACAAATTAAGGTATTTCATCAGGAAAAGAACCTTAAGTATCTGGGGAGCTTGGAAGAAGGGTGAGGACCCACAGCAGTCTGAGTTTCCATGTGCTTGCATCAGTTTTCATAGAATCACAGAGGGTTTGGGTTGGAAGAGACCTTAGAGATCCTGTGGTAACAAGCAGAGAAAAGGGTTAAATTCCAAGTCAGAAATTGGAATATATTTGCATGTAATTGTCTAATCAGGAATTGAATGGCCCTTTGGAATTATATGCTGAGGTGTATCTGAGAGTGATGTCTTGGCTGGAACAAGGAGCAGCAAGATTTCCTGGCTGTTAACAATTAACAGGGAAGGTTTAAGTGGGCTGGAGGGGTACAACCCAGGGGAACCCCAGAAAGGGTTGGGGAATGTAGGATGAGAGCAGCTTGAGAGGTTTAGGCCCAGGAGGGAGAGAAAATCCACAAAATACCACATTGAGATGTGGGTTTGCTGCCCTGAGGATTGGAGGGGGTGTTCTTTGGGGTGTCTTTTATCTGGAGGGCATATAAAAAAAAGTTTTAATATCATCCAGAAATCCCATGGGCTGAGATTGCTGTCTGCATTGCCTTTCTGTGCAAGGATCAGCCCCTGTGTGGGGTAGCTCTGGGTAGCTCTGAAGCATTGTTAGTAAGAAAGGAGGTTAAATTTTGGTGAGCATTGACTGGGTGGTGACTGTTAATGGGAGCTCCTCCTTCACAGACCTGCTGGCAGTAAGCTGGAGGTGTTCAGGCTTCAAACTTATCTCGTGTGGACTCTGAGCAGGGTGTTCTTGTGCTGCTACTTGGTATAAAATATAGTGGTGAATATTGGGAATTTTTTTTTATATTTGGGGGAAGAAGGAAAGTGGAAAAAGTCTGCACAAATATGGTAGCCAGTGCTGAGGAGTTTGGTTTTGTGGTCGCAGGCTGCTTCCCAGAGCATAACACCACTGCTGGTGTTCTGCTGGTTTTGTTGTTGCTCTTCATTTATAACCAGCCCAAGACTACAGAGGAAGTTTTCCCCCTATCTTTGATATGCTCTTATGGAGCCTGCTTGTAAATCTTAGTGGTTTGGGTCATTGCTGTGACCAGTGATGGCTTCAGGGACTCAGCTGAGGAAATGCTCGTTGCTAGTTGTGCCTAAGGAGTAATAAAGCCCTTCCATCTGCAGTGTTCTGTCTGCCTTAGACTAGGGTAATGGTTGGTAGTGTCAAGGGCACCCATTCCTTCATTCACTAACCCATCAGTTGGGAGTTCCACTAAAGGGATTAGTTAAACTGTTTCCATTTAAAATACACGATCAATATGACAGTAGGGAATTAGACGTTCTCCTTTAGGGTATTTAAGCTGCTTTAAGCACCGTCCTGCTTAAGATACTTTGGTCATCTGTAACATTTTGCAGCTACTGGTCCTGGATGAATTGCTGCATGGAAGGAGATACTGGATTTTGTAATGGTTCTCTCTGCAATAAACTGGTTTCATGTGATGGTCTGATATTGGTATTTTGGGGAGGTGATAAGGTTACTTTCCTGCTTATAAAGCATTGGTCAGATGGGAATTACATTCTTTCTTTGTTGCAGATCACAGAGGCCTTGTTAAAGGAAAGAGATAAACAGGCCAAATGGAACGGGATTCCCCTGCTGTTGCAGAAGCTGTATGAGCACAGCCACCCCAACAGCGACTTCTCCCAGTGCCAAAGCATCTTAAAGGTACTGCCTGCACTGCCCTTCCTGGCAGCCAGGGGCTGTGTGGTTCTCGCTTTCTTTAAAGTCTGCTGTGATCCCATTCTAACTATCTTTGAAACTGGTGGCATGTGGAGTTGGCTGGTAGATAAGAGCTGGGCATGTCATTGATTAATCAGTAGATCACACAGAGATAATTGGGTTTATAGTGATGAACGATTTTCTTTTTGAACCATCTTTTTACTTGTTTTTCTTTAACTGCATATAGGAAATTTCTCCCCTTCTTTCAATGGAAGCCATGGCATTTGTTACAGAAGACAGAAAAGCTGCTCAAGAATCCACTTTCCCAAATACCTACACATTTGACTTATTTGGAGGCGTTGATGTAAGTGGGGGTTGGTTTTTTTTTGTTTTTCAATATCAAAAGTTTTCTGCGTGATAGCCACACCACTGAGAAATTTGTGAGGTCTTTGAGACCTTTGAAGCTACAGAACAACTTGACCACTGATGTTAAACATCAGAATTGTGCCAGTTTCCATTAATGGCAGTGTGGAAAGGGTGTGTTTTTCAAGGTATTGCATCATCAAAAGTGAGGTTGGTTTGTTAGGGGTTTTTTTTTCTAATATAAAGTAGAAGACCTGGCTGTTTCTTGAGGCAGTCTGATTTTCACTTAAAAAGAGGTGAGACCTCGAGGTTCTCAGTGAAGACACTTTCAGATGATTTCTAGCTGTGAGATGAAGTACTGCAGTTGGTACCAGAGCACTGAGAATTTCACTGACAGAAGGGCCCATGCCAGTGTTCTAAGCACCCAAGGGCACTCTCTGGACCAGGTTGTCTGTGTTTATTGCTGACATGCACCACAGGCTGTTTCATCTTTGGAAAAGTTTTTAAACAGAACTGTAGATGTTCTGGCAATTTCTGGTTTTGATTTAGTTCTGCATTACACAAATCCCTAAGTTTGTTCAGCTTTATGGGGGCATGCTGAGGGATCTTGGTTTTCAGTAGAAAATGATTTGTATTTTCCAGTGAACTAATTGACACCCAAGCAATGTAGAACATGATATGAGAATTTCCCTTGTTTTTAAAGGGAAATAGCAATACTTCCTGCAGAAGTGCTTTTAACACAAGAATGCACCAAGTAAGTGTGGGTGGGTGTGTTTGGTTGGATTTTATTGGTTTTTTTGTTTTTTTCCTTGGGCTGGAGATGGTAAATATCAGACACACTGTAATTACGTGGTGCTGCAGCCAGAGATGTGGCTGGAAGGTGGTTAAAGGCAGTGGTGGAAGCCAGTGCTAGGTGGTTTTGAACATCCTGCTGTAGTACTCGAAAGGGATGTAGCCTGGGCTGCAGGTTGTGTGCATGCCATGTGCTGATGCTGTGTTGCAGCATTCTGAACTGGGAAGCGTGAGCATCTTGAAGGATGCTACATTTGCAGTGTGCTCAGTAGGACAAAATGTTTGGTAGTTTATTGCTTCAAATAATTTTAGCCTCTGATGGCCTATTTATCAAGGAAGAACAAAATCACATTTGTCTTCTCCCTTTGTATGAGTACATGTAAAATATCACCCAGGAGCACAAACACATGAACTAATTTATCAGCCTCGTGGACTTTGGCCCTGAATGCAGCCCCAGTCCAAGAAATAAGATCTCCTAAGTCCCTTTCTGCTCCTCTGCCAAGGTACCTCTTACCTTTTCTCTTTCTGCCCTTGGACTCTTGCACTTTTTGCTGCATACTGTTGCAGTTTCAGTAGGCTGGCTGAAGAAAACCCTTTCCAAGGAGCATCTCACAGCACTGCAGTCCAGTCCCTGGTGTACGTGAGGAGCATTACCAGTTCTGTGAGCATAAGGTGATAAATACATGCTGGGCTATAGTATTGACCAGGAGAAATAAATACTAGATGAAAAAGTCCACCTTGTGGCAAGGCAGGAGAGAGCATGACCACGGCCACCCTTAAGAGACTACTTCTAGTAGGTGTCCTGTCCCAGGGGAAGAGCAGGTGGCCTTCTCCAGGCACACAGGGATGTCTTTGGATGCTTATCTCAGATACTGAGCCTTGAGATTCCATTTTCCTCCTAAAACATAAGCCACTCATGAGCACTGCCATGGTCATTTTCATCCACCCTATTGATGCCACAGCTACTCTTACAAATATTAATGGAAAATGGACATTCCTGATGAAAGTTGCCTATTTATTTAGTGCTTAAAATGAGGGCAGTGCCTCCAGCGCTGTTTTCTTCTGTGCCTGGGTAGGTAGTTCATTAAAAGAAGGGTGAAATTAAGTTGGGATAAATAGAGTAAGTTGTAAAATATATCTTCAGTTGCCACGACTTGACTGAGTGATAATCTTAATCTTAATCTTTGATGCTCTTAATCTTATCATTCTTTTTAAAACTAGGGGCTTTTTGCAATCCTTGCAGAAACCAGCAGTTCTTTCTAGTGGCTAACATGCATTTTTAAGTAGACTGCTGTTTTGAAAATATTTGAAAATAAACCAGTGGTGTGGGCTGGAACAGCTAAAGAGCAGTTCCCCATCTGTGGAGCCATAGTCCCAGGCTTGGAGAGCTGTGTGTTACACTCCTTGAAGAGAAAGGAGGCAACAAACACATCACCTGCTTGTTAATGTCTCTAAGTGCACGCACAAGGTGAGCGGACACAGGTAGTGTCTTGGTGAAATTCGGTTCTGGAGCAGTTAAATTCTGTTATGTCAGGACCTGAGAGGTGTTTTGAAGCCCAGCAAGATTTAGGGAGAGCCTTTGCAAAATCTGCATCTCTCTGCAGATTATTGCTAAAGATTCAGTATCCTGGGAGAGGTGTGAGAATCCTCCTCGTTGTTACCTGGATGTGTGTGAAATGACATTCTCTGCAGACTCAAATTCTTTAAAACTTGCCAGGGGGAGATTGTTTTTATACAGCTGTTATTTCTTCAGGGTAAATAATGTGATTTTGACACCAGGGAGATACTGCTGGTAGAGCTTCCACTAGGCACCTTGGTGACTTCAGCAGAGACAGGACTAAGTTTGGCTTTCTCACTAACAAATTAATTGGTTACTTTGTATCTCAATGATTTTTCCCTTAATTCTTCATATTGTTCTTACAGCTTTTAGTAGAAATTCTCATGAGACCAACTCTTATTACACAGAAAAAGAAACAGAAAAGTAAGTAAATTGGTGTTTCTGTCTTTTTTTTTTATCATTCTTTCCTTGTGTCCTTATTCGGACAAATTATTTCATTTTTCCCATTACTCTCTTAACATACCAGCAATTTCCTGTTCCCAAGTGAGTCATTGGTGTCTTTGCTCCCTCTTAGTACTGATTCATGGTGGGAGTTAGAGTCACCTGTTGCAGAGCCCTGCTCAGCAGTAACTCAGCAGAACACAATACATTAAATCTGCAATCACTGGGAACTCCAGTATTGAAATGCTGCAGTAAATCAGATTGAAAGTTTTTCTAGGAATTCCTGATGCTATGTGGAGAAAACCACAGGAACTGCCCTTATTTTTTCCCCTTGTGTGAGACTAAGTGCACTAGACCACAAGTATGGCTCTGTCTGTGCTCCTAGGGAGTGCTGATAGTTTTGGAGGAAAGCAGGTGAGTAGGTCAGGTATAGAGGGGTTCTTCTGGTTCCTGTCCTCCAGGGCGTTTGCACACATGATCTGAGCTTGCACTTAGCCTAAAATGCTCACCCATTTTCTAGCCTTTCATGTCACTATCGTGCACTTGAGTGTTCCTTGGCAACGTATAGCTAGTGAATGTCTGCTTTCTCCTTTGCAGTAAGTGATGACCTCATCAAGGACTGTTTAAGCATACTGTACAACACGTGTATATGTGTAAGTACAACTGCTGTGGGAAGTGTTCTGCTGGTCCTGTTTTACATGTTCCCCTTGATAAGACAACATACAGACTCTTAGAAGCATAACTTAATCTGACTCAAACTGTTCCTTTCCTGATTTTGATGTGTTACTGAAATAATCTCTGTTTTCTTAGCCACATTTTCAAGTTTAAACCCTCTCGTTCGCCTCTGTCTGCACCTGTGTTTGTGTGTAAGGTTTGGAGTGGGAAATGAAGGCTGGCTGGCCCAAGCTATGGCCAGGTGTGTTCCGTGACGGTGCTGGCAGGGTGGTTGAGGTTTGATCCTCCAGCTCCTTCATGTCCTGTTAGTTCAGTGGAGTTGACAGTGCTAAGGTAGACGCTGGGTTAAAGGCTTGCTGAAATACTTCCAGTCAAATTCTGTGTGTCAGATAATGCACACAGGGAACATCCTCAGTGTTGTTTACTTAATGACACACTTTATTATTTCACAACCCGGGGAGAATTGTTTAACAACAATTGTTGTTTTTAAAAAAGGCAGTTACTGGTTTGGAACTCATTTAAAGACATCAACCTAATCTTGAGAGTTTTGAGTCTCAATAGGTATTTTCTCACTGCTGTCTGTGTACACGGGGGAGGGGGAAGAGAAGGACCACCCTTTTTGCAAACTGACTATGCTAAGAAATCAGTTTGTAGTTTATAGACTAGCTGCTCTTTTAATTCACCTCAGTATTGCCATTCTCTCTCACACGAGAAGCATTGAGGATAACAGGGAGTAGAGTGTGTGCAGTATTGACTGTTCTTACACCTACGTGTACATGTTGAGGCAGTAACTAAGCTAGTCGAGTTCTAGGAGCACTGGTGACAATGTCAGCCAGATACAAGACAGCTTTGCAAACAGTGAGGGTGACATTTAATTCCAGTAAAGTCTGGCTGTGCTCTCATCAGAGGTCAGAGCAGGGAAGCTGACCTTGGTGAACCCGGTGATGAACTCGGGTTCGTGCTTTATCACGGCTTCTGGGTTCATCGCCGAGTTCATGAAGGCCAGTGCTTGATTCTGGTTGTTCAGACTGCCCAGCTGAGAGCAGTGCTGCCCCTTCGAGGAATCTGGAGACCACATTTACATGCCATGAAATGGAGCTGGTTACAGTTTGTCTGGGAAGCCAGAGAGCCCTCACCCTCTCTGATGCACTTTCAGGGCATGCAGTGTTTACTCTGGATTCAAGGTGAGTAAACAACTATCTCGAGATGAAGCCTCTCATCCCAGAGCCTGTAGTTTTTGCAAGCATCACATTAGCTTCAGACAAGGCTGGTGTTAGATCTGGTCACCATAAACACAGGGTTTCCTGGTTTCAGGAATAGCTGGTTTGGTAACACATCTGTAAAACTGTCTCGCGTGTGCCCGTAACGTAGGACCCCTGGAGGTGGGCTCTGACTTTGGTCTGTGTGTGCATTTGCTGCTTTCCAGACGGAGGGAGTCACGAGGCGACTGGCAGAAAGAAACGACTTTGTCTTGTTCCTGTTTACACTGATGACAAACAAAAAGACATTCCTACAAACTGCAACGCTCATCGAAGATATCCTGGGAGTTAAAAAGGTGAGTTCCTGGTTTCTTCTCTTTCTTTGTATGGGTTTCTCTTTATTTGTATGGGTTTTTTCAGAGCAGTAGAGGAAAGGCAGCTGTTTCTTTGGAGAGCTGCTGAAGAGAATCCTCTGAACTGGTATTCTCACTTCTCATAGCTGATTGGAACCTGCCTTTTTGCAGTGGTCATTCACTTCAGTCCCACTGCCTACAGAGGCCAGGTCAGGCCTGGGGCTTACTTGTAGGGCTTTGGCAGCACTTGCAGAGGATGATGAGGGACGAGTTCCTCGCTGTCACTGAAGTGCAGCCAGGATTTCAAATAAAGGGAATAGAAACTCATTTTTCATCCTTGTCTTCTGATTATGGTTCAGATATTTTTGGTAGACTTCCTAACATCTGGAAGGCTTCCTGTGCTGCTCTTTTCCATGGGGTTTGTCACCTCCTGGAGAAGCTTTAGGTTGGGGGAATGGGGCACTTAGGTCTTCTGCTTAAACTAGGTTTCTGAACTTGCTTGCCAGCATCACTGCAGCTTAGTGTCCTGATGTGCTGCACGTGAAATGTTAGAGGTGTGGCCCTGGGAAAGCCTTGAGTGAAATGTGTCTGTGTACAGTTTGTGGAGAGGGACAGGATTCTGTCACTTGTTAGGTTTTGGGGTTGGTTGGGTTTGGATTTAGCGTTTTTGTTGTGGTTTTGGGGGGGGTTGTTTGGTTTTTTTTTCAGTAAGGTTGAGGATGACATTCTTGTGAAGATAGGAAACAGGCTTAGTTTATCTGAATGTAAATGCTTTTTGCCAAAAACTGTTTTCAGTGTTCTTTTCTACCAAAAAACTCTCTTGATGAAAAAGTCTGAGAAAAATAATCTAGAAGTTGGCTCACATCTGTGAGTTTCAAAGAAAATACAGAAGTGGGAAATGAAATTGGAACTTTTGAATACCCAAAGACAATTTGTGTGTTAAATTAGGCTGCGTGTTTGTATTTTGTTTTGATGATTTTTGTTTGTTTGGTTAAATTTTAAAAAAAAGCACTCCAATTTTATGTAAATACTTAATCTTTAATAAACAGAGAGCCATACTTTTGGCTTTGATAAACCTAAGTGACACCGCCTGTAAATCACAACTGGTTTCAGACTCTTCCCTTGTCCCTGCTCGTTTATCTTCTACGGATGTTGAAATAACAGATGGATCTTCCCGGGAAGAGCTGTAGCTGAACCCTCCTGTCTGTGTCTGTCTTCACTTACTGAACATGACATCTGACTGACTGAGTTGATGTTGCCTCCTCCAGGAAATGATACAACTGGATGATATTCCCAACCTCGCCAGCCTTGTGTCCAGTTTTGATCAGCAGCAGCTTGCAAACTTCTGCAGGATCCTTGCTGTCACCATTTCTGAGCTGGACACGGGGAGCGATGACAAGCACACGCTTCTTGCCAAAAATGCCCAGCAGAAAAAAAACTTGGGTCCTTCTCGAGCTGAAATTAATCAAGGTAATTGTTTTATTGTGAGCAAAGGCAGAAGAATCTCACCAGTGAGTAGTTTCCCTCCTCTCGGTGTCCAGTCTGTAGTGTATGTTCCTAGAGGGTACCATGAGTGTTCTTAGAAAGCATTTTTCTTTATTTGCTTTCTTCCAGCACTTTCCTGGAAACAGTCTTTGCTGTTCACGAGACTTAGTTTGTAGTTTTCAGTGGTATTGATAATGAGGTGAGGTAGTTTCTGGCATTTCAGCCCACTCCAATGAACTGAGAGGTTTAAAATAATGTGTTGGGGTGAGGTAAGGACTTAGCCATGTGTCTGCAATAAACACGTTCTGTAATTATTCTGTAAACTTCAGGACAAAATGCAGCTTCTAGCACCTCCCAGAGCCCCCCAGACATTTTACAGACCAGTGGCTTCTGTCGTTGAGCTGCTGATTCTAAGGGTGCAGCTCCACACCAGTCAAAACCTTCTGATTTGGGGCTGCTGCCCTGTGTGCCCCGGCTGGTTTGCTCCACGATGAACTAACTCGGGAAGCTAGTACTTCAAAAGCTAACAGCTCCTCAGCAGAGCTGGTTCAGTTTGCTGGGAGACAAATGCCACAGGAGGTGAAGCAAAGGAGGTAGCATCACCCAGAGGAAAGGGGAGGTGGAGCTGTGCCTTCCAAGGGCTGCTGCTTGCTTTCTGCCACCTTAATTTTCAGCCAGGTCAGTTCCTTGATGCTGACTCACTGTGGGCTGGAAAACAGCAGTGCCAGCACAAGGGAATTGGCCGGAAACAAGCAGTTGGAGCAGGGTAGTACTAATTTTTCTCCAGTGTAAGTCCAACACAAACCAGTTTAGCACTGATTGAATTATGCCCAGGGTATGTACAATCTCTTCCAGTCCTTAACAGGGAAGTGTGACGACTTCTTCCATCTTTGAATCAATGTGGTTTGTTTCTGTGTGCTCTTCTGATGTAGACGTTTTGGTACCTTGTGGTACAGATGATTTGATGACTCCTGTGTTCATGATTCTAAATCATAATAAAATATTCTTTTTCTTTTTTCAGCTACACTTTTGAATATTCCAGGCTTCATTGAGCGATTGTGCAAACTGGCAACGCGGAAGGTGTCTGAAACAACAGGTACTTCCAGCTTCCTCCAGGAGCTGGAGGAGTGGTACACCTGGCTGGACAACGCGCTGGTACTTGATGCACTGATGAGAGTGGCTAACGAAGAGGCAGAGCAGAGCAGTACAGGTACCTGGGGTCCTTTCCTCTCCCAGCACTGGCCGATGTGTATCGTAACCTTCCGCAGTGCTTGCCAACTGTTGCTTTTCCACCAGAGTCAGTTCCTCTTTTCTTGACTGACGTGTCAGCATTTAGGCCTGGCTCCTGTTATGTTCTTGTGTAGCACTGATTTTCTTATGAGCTCAAGTTAGCAGAAGGAAATGTCCTACAGCAAACTGTGCCCTTTGCACGGCCAGGTAATGCTGTAACCTCCTCTGAAGTAGCACAGTTAACACCCAGCTGAGGTGAGTGACTTCAGCATTTTGCTATAAAAATTTAGCCTTTAGGTCCAAATACTTCATATCAAGCATGGGGTCCCTTATTGTATTTTCCTGGAACTATCTTTTGGCTTTTTTGCAAGTTAACTGTGGGGAAAAAACCCAGTTGTTCCAGGTGAGCATATGGAAGTGTTAATACAGCCTTAGGAAAATGTGTCAAAGCAAGCGTGTGGTTTCTTTCTTCACCCTTCAGTACTAGAAAAATGCAGTGTATGTCTCTTATAACTCAAAGTCCTCAGTAATCTAATGAGAATTATCCCCAAATTTTGATACCTAAACCTTTGCTTCTGTGCTTCTTTGGAAAACTTTCTGTATCCAGCTTCATTCATGTTGTAGCAGTTATTAAAACTTCTGAAAACACCCACAAACTGAAATAGGCGAATGCTCCAGCAGCTCCTCACGCTTACACCCCAACCTGTGGGAGCTGCAGAACAGAACTCCCAGGGAGCTTTTGCTGCAGTGAAACCAGCCCAGTCACTGCTCTCGACCCACACCATCAGAAGCAAGCACACCTCGCTGTGCTTTCCCGGGATACTGCCTCAGTCGCCAAGGGCTTGTGGCTCGGGGACTTGGGAGGCAGAGGTGGTGTCTGGGCCCTTCACGCTTTGATGGTTTCGTTCCTTTGTGTGTTTGCCTAGCGACTGTTTCTTCACAGGGGTTCCAGGAGCACTCAGGCTGTGCGGTGGCAGGGCGCTTGGGCGCTTAGTCACGCCTTGTGTAAAGAGCTAACTCCTTTCTCAGCTGCAGCCCACAGGTTTCACCGTGTCCTTAGTTACTTTCTCTGTGTCACTTGTGTTTTCTGTCGTGTTTTTTACTTGCGATCGTGGCACGTTACATCCCATTTCTGCCCTTAGCAGTGTAATTCTAGATAGGGCTATGAAAATTATTTAACTGTGGCCTTCGTATACTGGTGCTGAGGTATGGAATGAAAGCAGACTACTAATAAATACTTCTGATAATCTCACCATGTCCTTTCTGGTGCAGTGGTCTGTTAGTTCACAGAGGTGATCCAACTTATTTTAGGTAGATGATGCCATTTAATTTACTATGGAATAGTCAAGTAATTTTAAAAAAAGAAGCTCATTCTATCTTCTCTAAAGTTCCAGCTATTTTTCTCTTCCGGAGCATTTAAATTGGTTATTTGTTGTACATAGCTGTCTTCAGCTGAGCAGAAGGTTCAAGCAGATGTGCTGCTCTTACACCTGCAGGTTTTCAGTGTGAGAGTAATAACTGTAACATATCCTTTCCTGTTGAAGTTGCCTCGGGCTCACACATTTGCTGTCTTGTTCAGAGTCTTCGGATGAAAGTGGATTGGCCAACACCTCAACACGAACCCAGCTTCCACAGTCCATGAAGATCATGCATGAGATCATGTATAAGCTGGAGGTGCTGTATGTTCTCTGCGTGCTGCTCATGGGGAGACAAAGGAATCAGGTGAGCACTGGTGAACAATCTCAGATGCAGAAGTTGGTGTCTCTTTAAACCTAAGTGCTCACTAATTAGGTCATGGACACAGAAACGTGACGGGAAAAGCTCAAGGCATAAAGCTGGGCAAATCCCATCGCTGCAGTGACACAAGCAGGCAGTGTTTCACTGCTGAGACCAGAGTGAGATGCTGGGCAGGGCTTGTCCCGAGCTGTGCTGCCCAGCCTGTTGGGGGTGGGCAGTCTGCAGAGCTGCTGCTGTGCTGCAGGGTGGAGGCAGGAAGATGCCTCCTGGGTGAGGAAGAGGGTGGAGGTACCTGGGTGCTGCGGGAGCTGCAGCCAGGCCATCTCCCCCCTCCTGGCGTGCTGCTGACCTGTTGGGATTGAGCCCCTCCAGGACTCCCCCTTCTCTAATTGCTTTCACTTTTGGAAACCTCTGGGGTGATTTGTGAAAGGGTGACTTTTGTGTTAGGTTGCTGTGTCTCGGGAACCTGACCATGTTGATAAACCCTCAGCCTGGAGGATACACCTCAGTGCTGCCTAGAAACCCCACTTGCCTCTTCCTTCTGCATTCCTTGCTTTTGAAGTGAAAAATACCTTACTCCCTGCCTGACAGAGGTTTAGGGACAGCCAGTCACTGCAGCTTGGCTGCTGTTTGATTTAACCAGCTCAAACATATTGTGAAGGGAAAAGAAAAGCAATCTGTTGGTGCAGTTTGGACAGGTTTCCAGCGTTGGCAGTTAGCTCTGCTCAGCAGAGCAGCTTGGGATAGCAGGGACGTTTGGATGCCCCAGAGACTGGGAGGATCATATTGTTTTGAGCTGTCAAAAAGCTGTTGTTTTAGGCAAGTGTAACTGTGTTGGGAGGCTGTTGCTTGAGCACGTTTATCTTGAGTATTTTGTTTGTTGCTCATAACCTCCCTCTGTATAAGAGTCCCAAACACTTAAATCTCTTTAATCTGGATTTCAAATAGAAGAGCAGCAGCAGTACAGTTTCAAACATAGTGTAACCTGCTCATTCTGAACCTACAAGTGGATACTGAGCGTTAAAAAGAGATAAATAGATTCTGTTTTTTCCTCTAACCAGAGGAAAAGAGCAATTCTGGCAGAAACCACAGACACTGCCATAAGAAGCTCATAATCCTGTTCTCATTCTTTATAGAAGTACTGACTCTAGTGAGCAGAAAATAACATTTTTTAAAAGCCCAAGACACAACTGGAACTACCAGACCAGGGATCTGGTAGGAGGACTTTTTTTTTTCCATTGTATCAAGTCAGATCATTTATTGCTGCCTAATTTCCCCACAAGACTGCTATTTTATAGCTACTGCAGCAACTCCTTGCAGCTCACACTCATCCTGCTGCCTGTTTGGGGAACTGGAGGTTCTGGCTTCCTTAGGTCCCTGGGTCAGTTCTAGTGTGTTCCTGTCGGGTGTGACAGGGTAGAAAGTATGCTGCTGAAATAGTTTGAGGCTGATTTATTACTTTTTTGTGTGTGTATCTTTAAATTTCCTGGGAAAAGAGCTCTTTATTCTTCCTCTGCTACTTCTGCCCCCATGCAAATGGGGAAGCTGTCTACGGATGAAGCTGACATGCAGTTCACTTCTTCTCCAGCACTGATGCAGCACTGGAACTGGAATTCTTGAAAGACTTGAGTTACTTCATTCTCTACAAACTTTTTACCCAGAGCCAGCTCTTTCTGGAAAATCCACTGCTTTCCAAACATGTGCTAGATCCTTCATTCCTTAATCTATGTAAAAGTTCTCGGACTTGTGTGGCAGATGCAAATCCCTTCCCCTTCCTGAGAGGCAGTTGGATTAAGAACTAGAACTGAGCTGTTGTGTGTGGAAAGCCACAGCGAGCCAGGAATGGCAGCGTCTGCAGTAGCTCTGGCCCTGAGGAGCATTGCAGCTGCTTGATGGGGTCTCTCTTTCTTTGTGGGAATAAAAGCACAGGATCTGTACCACCAGTCATCCAGTCTGAGCAGCCAGAGGTCTTACTGGTTGTATATTGGTAGAACCCTGCTGGGGGTGGCCGTGCTGCTGGGGACAAGTGGTTTCAATGCAGGTAGCCACAGTGCACACTGCGTGAGCCTGGAGTAGTTATAGTGGTGAGAAAGCCACAGAGCAATTCATGTGAAGCTGGGCAGCAGCAGGGAAAAGTCAAAGTTGAGTCTGAAGGATGAATATAATCTTGGCATCCCCAGACTAAGTAGCTGTAATGAGTTTGGGGTCTGAGACAATGCATGGTCCAAAGGCAGGGACTGCATCAGGAGCTTTGTCATGTGGCCATCTGTCAGGTGAGGACAGAGGTTAAGCAAACTAGAAGGAAACATCTGAAATTAGAGATGAATCACTTGGAATAAGCAGGTTATGGTCCACGTGGAAAGAAATGGATTCAGGAGTTCAGCGACGAGCGGAGACAGCCCCTCCTTCAGCGAGGGGCCGAGGGTCACTTCCACAGGAGCAGTACTGAGAGTGTGTGGTGTCCCCAGAGGACCACCTCAGCTTCAGCTGCCTGAACTGGAAAGGCAGAGGATGCTTGGGGAATGACTGGCAGCAGAATATTCACAGCTTAACTTTGTGATGCACAGGAGTCAGGTAGAGCTGTATTGTCAGTGTGCTGTGAGTGACCTCCCGCTGTCCAGAGCCCCTCTCGGAGGTTAACTGGGGTGTGGGCTAACTCTGTTCTCCCACAAAGTCTGGTTTCTGTCTGCTCCTGCCAAATGGAAACTACTCCAGTGGTACACTGCAGGTAGTGCACGTGTTAATGCAGACACGTACTGCCTGGAAAGGAATTCACTCTTTCCCATGTCAGAGGATGGTGTAAACGTGCCCATCTGTCACCAGACCATGTTCGATCCGTGTTCGAGGCTGCAGCAGATGACTCTGCACTTCTCTTGTTTTTCAGGTTCATAAAATGATAGCAGAGTTCAGACTGATTCCTGGCCTCAATAACCTGTTTGACAAACTGATCTGGAGAAAGCATTCGGCGTCAGCCCTTGTTCTGCACGGACACAATCAGAACTGTGATTGCAGCCCAGTGAGTAACTAGGAATTCTACACTGGATTTTTATCCTGGTCTGTAGTTCTGGGTTCTGTTGAGTAACTGGGTGCTAGTATAATAAATGACTTGATCTGGTGGCACCCAGGGGTTTGTGAGTTACTGCTTGTGCTTAAAGCTTTTTCTTCAGCTCATGCTAGCAATTTAGCAGAGGGCAGTTTAGCCTCTCCCCTTTTTCCCAGTTTGGGAACTGGGAAGGGGGTAAATTCTGTGGTCCCTGGAGGCCAAAGGTAGAAGACAACTAAAACTTCAGAAATGGTGCCTGGTGGGTTAGGCAAGGAGAAGCACAGAACACAGGATGGGTCACAGGTTTTGGGGGGGTTATTTTGTTGTTGGTTGGTTTGTTTTGTGGGTGTTACGTGGTTGCTTTCCAGTCTAGAGGTTCTTAACACAGGGATGAGCTTTTTTGCCTTTGCGGTGAGAAGGAATGAACTGTTGCATGCACAGGCATGGAGGCATTTTCCACTTCTGTTGTATGTTGGGAAGCCTGCAAAGTGCAGCCTCCTCTCTCTCAGCAAGTCCCTTGCTCTGCTGTCCAGTGGGTTTGATCTGGATGGGATTTCAGTTCAGCTGGTTTCACATCAGCTTGGTAACTACCGATACCCAAAAATACTAAAGCAAAATTTTTTGACCTTTCTTGTCTCTTTCTAGGACATTACTTTAAAGATACAATTCTTGAGGCTTCTTCAGAGCTTTAGTGATCACCATGAGTGAGTATGAAACGCTGTGGTAGATGGTGGCTGGGCGGTGGTGGTTGGCTGGGTGCAGCTGGAGCAGGTGTCTGAAGCACAGTGCTGGCTCTGAATGGAACATTGTCCCAACCTTAGACTCGAGCTGGATGTTCACGTGCCTGCCAGCTCCTGCTATGAAAATGCAAAGGATGTGCTCTCCAGTGGGCATGTCTTAGTACGTCTGCTGATGATTAAAAATAGCCCGTTTTGCTTCATGTTGAGAGGAACTGAAACATTTATATAAGTTAACATTTTTTGGCTGAAGAAATGAGGAGGCAGCTTTCAAGATGCTGTTTATCTGTCTTCTCCCTCAGAGTTGGTAGCGAGCCAGTGTGCTCACGAGAGCACGTGTGCCCTGTGAGGACATGTTCAGGTTTAACTCAGAGTGGAACAAGCATGAAACAAAGGCTGTTGGAAGATCAGGGTGACAGGCAGTGTACCTCTGAAGTGGTTAATGGATACTCCGTAAAAAGGCTGGGAAGGCAGGAATGCTGTTGAAATGCCAGCAGTGGGGAAGACATGATTTAACTGTTAGGGGGAAAATGTTAGGGGGACAGTTATTTGTCTGCTTTCTTTCAGAAACTGGCTTTGGAGATAGCAAGAAAACTTCTGTTTCCCTTCAAAAAGCTAACTTACGAAGGTTGAGTCTGCCAGAGCAGTAGGGTGGTGAATGCAGTGGGCTTGGGTTTTGTTTTTTTCATGCTGTACTGCTGATGCAGAGCTACTTGTGGCTCTGTGACTGGTAGAATCACATCTTGCATTTCAGCCTTGCAAGGTGGTGTCCTATTGCTTACTGCATTTGGGACATCTTGCACTTCTTGCCTGGCTGGTCATAGCTCCAGCCAGGGTGGTAGTTCTGTGTAGGTTTTATCTAGGACTGTTAGATATTAATATTGGAAGCATTGGCCTTTTTGATGAAAGCTTTAAGAATGGGGAGCTGCTGGACATACTGTAAACCTCAGGGGAAGGCTGACCTGTTGTAAATCCTCCACGCCAGACATTGTTTGCCCAGGAGTCACTCCAAGTTTTCCAACAAAATCTCTTTAGATGATGTTCCTACAAAGATCTCAGACTTGTTGAAAGAGAAAACAGCTTTCAGCTCTAACATGTGAACAAGTGGAACGTGTGGAATCTGGTTGGGGATTTTAAACAAACAGTGACACGAGCTTTCTCTGCAATGACAGATAAGCTGAGTTAGCTGAGGACACGATAAGCGCAAGTACTGGGATACTAACTTCAGTAAAACTGTGTGTACAACCAGCTTGTGGAACTGCTTACTGCATGGAGAGAGAGGCTGTATTTTCATTACAGAAACCTGTTGATCCAGATGTTGATCCAGAAGCTTCACATGACAGCCTCAGTGGGCACTAATCTGGAAGATAGTGTTTGAAGGAAGAAGGCATCCCCATCACCTTTCTGGTCTAATTTATCTTCTGTGTAGCTGCTATGTTTTGATGCCTAAGTTCTCTTTGTGCACCCTCACACCCATCACTGCATCCCCTGCTCCCTTAGCTTTCCTGAAAATGCATCTTAGCTGCTTGATTCCGAGCACTTGGAAGGAGGAGGGCTCTAAGGAGCAGGCTGGCATTGGGCAGGGGGTCCATCAGAGGGACCTACTTTGTCAGACTTGTTCTGCATTCAGTTCACAAATAAGTCAGTGGATTTTTAGTATTGAAAGTTCAGTATTTGATAATGATTTTCCTGCAGCTTCCTTAGTTTTATATCCATTTCTGTTCCGTTTTCTACATTTCATGAAGTGTGTAAAGATTTCCAGAGTGTGCTCAGAGGAATAAACTAGCAGGATCATTAAGTACTTCAGTTTCTGCTGAGATTTATTACCAGTAAAGACCATGGTCACTATAAGGCAGAGAAAACCTGTAATAAACTGTGGAAAAGTTTCCTGTTTAAGTCTTGATTTCAGCAATATGCTGCTGAGTTTTTAATAAACACAAGCATTATCTGGAAGCAGATATTTACAAAACAAGCCATAAGGCCCTGAAGGGGTGAGCAGAGCGCCACAATCTCAAAGCTGGTCAGTGTCGAAGTGTGCATGGGTATATTTTGGCAGAGGCTTTCAAAGCAGCAGCAGCTGGCCTGCCTCGGGAGGGTGCTTGGGGGGTGGTGTGGAGTGTGGCTGGCTCTCAAGAGCCAGAGAGGTGGAAGCTGGTTACCCAGGCCTGCAGCCCTCGTGGCTTTACTCTTGGTGGAATTGCACACTTGTCTGCCTCCTGAATTCATTCTGGTTTCCCCCCTGCTCCCCTCCTCTCTTGCTTTAGGAACAAGTATCTCCTTCTAAACAGCCAAGAACTCAACGAGCTGAGCGCGATCTCCCATAAAGCCAACATCCCCGAGGTGGATGCCGTTGTCAACACAGACAGGTGAGTTGGGTCAGCAGCTCCTGGTGTTTCACCAGCACTTCCACTGGAGGCTTGATGTCACCCCTTTTGAGGTCCTTCTGTCCACCACACTTGCCCTCATTTCAGTGACATGTTTCAACAGGCAGTGTCTAGGTTTGTATGATATTCATGGTCATTGGCAAATCCAAAGCGTGGTCGTGCTTAGAGTAAGGTGCTTTAAAAACACCAGTGACCTAGTGGGGCTTGAGTTCTTGGTCCAGACTTGCTTGGTCTGCCTGTTTGTCTGGCCTTTCTCACTACAGACACTGCAAACAAACCTGGAAAGGAAACAGTGATCCCTCTAATGCATGAATTGTTGCTACTAATGCATCTTAGTTTTGAGATTCAGGAGCAGTCTGTGCACCTGTAATGTCCATTTCAAAGCTGCATAAACAGATCTAAGTGTGTCTGGAGCCTTTAAGAGCAGCTATTAGCTAGAAGAAACTAAATTAACTTGTTAAACCACTTACAGAACCTCTACTGCTGTATTTGAGTACCTGATAGATTGACTGTTTTGATTTAATAAGCTCTTTACTACACGATTCTCATGTACAAACCTCACAAGGTGAAACACTGTTTGCAGAAATTAGTTGCCAGAATATTCCCAGAGTATCAGCAGGGATGTGCTCTGCACAGAGCAGATCTACCTTGCTTTGAGGATTTCTAATGGTAATGATTACCATAATACTGTGCCTAATTGGGAAGAAACAGAGTCTGTTTCTCAGATCCTTCCCTTCTAAGCACGGGTACTTTCTGGCTTTCTTGGAAAAGGATTAAGTATTCAGGGAGCAAAATCCACCCTGTCGGGAGTGCACTGAAAGGAAGCAACCGCTTTCCAGCCTGCAGAGTTTCTCCTCTCTCGAGTGTTAGTAAGAACAGACTTGGTGTGCTGCAGGAAAGCAGCTTCCCATGAGGGCTTTGGCAGAGCTGGCTGTTGGCTGCCCAGTAGAGCTGCTGGTACAGTACAGAGTCTTGAAGCTGCTGCTTGTGCCCAGTATGATGACACCGGGTTGTGTTTTGAGTAGAGACAACCCACTTGAAGCATCTTGTCCTACCTCCGGGGGATGGTTTGTGCAGTCAGACAGGCAACATTGCTTTGTTTCTGGCCTAAACTGGCTTCCTTTTTCACCACGAGCATTTTGTTCCCGTGTTGCTTTTCTTCTGGCATTGCTTCTGCACACGCTTGCCGTCGGTAGGTGGGCCGCTGCAGATGGTATTTAACACCAGCAGCCTTGCAGTTCTGCACCCTCTGTACTTCTACTGGTGCACTCAGAAGGCTACCTCGTGTGGCCTCTTGGTTTCCATACTCTGCCTCCAATACAGAACTTGTAGCTTCCTTTACATTTGTTGAGCAAAACAAGTTCGTTCCTAAGCCCAAATGTGGTTGTTTTTTTTCCTAATATCTGAATTCCTACAAGCTCTGAAGGGATATTTGTGAAATCATTAAAATTTTGAGAGAAAATGAATAGTTTCTCTTCAGGATTTAATTGGAAGTCGTGTTGCAGGTATTGCAGATGTTTGCCAAAGGCAAACAGAGGGTGAACTCTTCCCTTGGTAGAACTAGTAACGAAGCTTAGTGGTTATTTGTACTGTATATTGGGATTTTGATCATGAAAAGCTTTGGAGAAGAGGCCGGATTCGGTGTTCTCCAGGGTGCCGTGCTCACCAACCCTTCCACTCATGCTGTAATGTCTTCATGTGCTCTAGGAGTCTTGTCTGTGATGGGAAGAGAGGTTTGTTGACCAGGCTGCTTCAAGTCATGAAGAAGGAACCAGCTGAATCCTCCTTCAGGTGGGTTGAGCTTCAGGTGCTGGTTTGAGCTGACTGGGAAGTTGCCACCTTTTCATACAGCTCCTAGCAGTTGAAAGTGCTTGAAAATCATAAGCTGTGAAAAGCTCTGGCTGCTTTGCACATGGGTGAGTGACAGAGAGCAGGTGAGGGAGGGCACCAGAGCTTGTGTTGGGCCCCGTACGCAGTATGGTTGGTGGTGTTCTGCAAGATTGACAGGGCTGGCTCCAGCTTCAGACTGGAATGAAGCAGGAAACCTCATTTAAGTTACAGTTGCGATAGAATACTCCCCTTGCTCCAAAACTAAAACCTCATTTCTTGCATTTCTCAGGTTTTGGCAAGCAAGGGCAGTCGAAAGTTTTCTGCGAGGCACCACCTCCTATGCAGACCAGATGTTCCTGCTAAAGAGAGGACTCCTGGAGGTAAGGAAGTGCTTCCTCGGTAACCTGTGGCAATCAAGGAGGATTTATCTATCATGGATTCAAAAGGGGGGAAAATGGAACGTTCAGTATTGACAGGGAATAGGGCAAGTTTTGAGAAGTATTTGTGATTTCTGCTTGTGGCAGCCCGGTGTGGGGGGAGCCTTCATCACGGGCAAGTTAATTTCACAGGACACTCATCCAAATTGTCTTTATTTCTGTCATCTAAGAACTAAACCTGCAGATGAACTCTTGAAATGGTGATTAACTCAGAGTCTGCTGTACTGCTGGCTTGGGCTAAACTGTGGCAATAACCTGTTTTCCTCCCCTGCCAGCATATTCTCTACTGCATTGTTGACAGTGAGTGCAAATCACGAGATGTGCTTCAGAGTTACTTTGACCTTCTGGGAGAACTGATGAAATTCAATATCGATGCGTTCAAGAGGTTCAACAAGTACATCAACACAGATGAGAAGGTAAATATTTGCAGAAGCCATCCCCAGTGGGTTAAATTACAGGCTCCAGGCTCTTTGAACTGAGCAGAGCACTGAGAAACTCGGATTCATTTGCTGGTTTTGGTGTGATCGTTGAGCTTGGTGCACAATAAACACTATGGAGAGAGCTGCCAGGCTCTCTCCCCGGGCGTGTGTTGCTGCGTGTGCTGGGTTTTGAGGTGCTCCCAGCTGCTCTGAGTCAGCAAGATCGAAAACATTGCCCTGTTAAATGATTGGCAGGGCTCAAAGATGGCAGAACCTCTGCTGTGAAATCACTGGGCTTTGGGTTAAGCTGGTAGTTGTGGATGTGGAGACAAGCTCCAAAAAAATCTTTTCCTGGAGCTTGGCAAGGGGCTCTTCATGGAGATGACTTAAAATAGTCATTAATATTTGGTACTGCAGAAAGACAGGTCTTGGTTTTGCTGGTTTTTGAACTTACAGACATACTGAGGTTGTGACTGATGTCGTTGCCTGTAAAACTTAGTTGAGTTTGTCAGTCAGGAGTGGGCAGCTCTGTGTGTGTGTTGTGTGCACAGTGTCAGCTGGTGGGTAGGTTTTGAGTGACCTCATACTCTTGTTTACATTAATTTTTCTGTGGTTACTGTCAGGTCTGGCAGACCCTGGAGAATAGAAGCAGAGATGTATTTAAAAGAAAGGTGCATTTGACTGCAGTTTGCTTTCTGGTAAATGAACTCAGGCCATTCTAGAGAATCTTATCTTTATACTTTGTGTGGGCTTCCTGTTTTTTGATCTAGATTTATTATTTAATTTATTAATTCTCATTGCATGAGTCCCTCACCGTGTTCTTCCCTAGCGCTGTCTGCTGGGACAAAATAACTGTAGGAGAACACGGAGGAACTTTGGAGGCCAGCAGCTGTGTCAAAACAAACTGCATGAAGTCTTGGCCCGACTGGCGTGACGCAGCTTCAGAAGCTTTTAGTGGTGCCAGGACTCTGTGGCATTTTTCTGTTCCATAGACTCTTAAGGTACTTGCCCCAGGGGCCTGCTGGTCAGCCCACAGTGCCAGCGCTGGCCTGGGCACGGGGAGGCAGGCCTGGCAGTGTCTGTCTCCGGAGGGAACAACAGGGTGATGACCCCGAGTGCTTTGGCATTCAGAACCAAACTCTTTGTTTCTGAAGGAAAGGGGAGATGGTCTGCAAAGCTTTATGTTGAGGTGCATGTTCTAGGTGCTTGTGCTCAGAATTGAGGGTGGTTTCTCCAACAACCTTTAAGAAAT
>VWZY01009237.1:458314-468550 GCA_013399075.1 Chloroceryle aenea
CCTCTCCACTCGCCCCCCTGCTCCTTGCTGCACCACCCAGCACCCTCCCCCGCCGGCTCTTACATCCGTGATGGCCTTCTTTGCCTTCTCCTCCGCGTTGCGGCACTCCTGCACCGCATCCTCCACCTCGCCGCTCAGCTGTGAGATGTCAGCCTCCAGCTTCTTCTTCTGGTTGATCAGGCCCGTGTTCTGCAGACAGAGCAGGGCAGTGCCACAGGGACCGGACGGACATCGTGTCTCGTGGCCCTGCTGCCAGACAGGCCCCTGCTGCTCCAGTGCCAGCGGAGATGGGATGGTTGCTCACCTGGGAGTGGAGCAGGTTGACCCTCTCGGTGGCCTCCAGCAGCTCCTGCTCCGCCAGCTTCCGGCTCCGCTCTGCCTGCTCCAGCGCTGCCCGCAGCTCCTCCACCTCCGCCAGCAGCAGGTTGTTGCGGCGCTCCAGGGCGGCCGCCTGCTCCTTCAGGTCGTCATTGTGGCGTTGAGTGTCGTCCAACTCGATTTGCAGGTCCTGCCGGGCAGCGTGAGGTCAGTGGGGACAGGAGGGAGCTGGGGCTGGCAGCTGGGACAGCACTGAGCCCAGCCCACCCACAGCCCATCCAACCTTGATCTGGGCCTGGAGCTGGCGGACCAGTTTCTGGAACTCAGCAGCCTGGCGGTTGGCGTGGCTCAGCTGGATCTCCATCTCGTTCAGGTCTCCTTCCATCTTCTTCCTCAGTCGGACGGCCTCGTTCTTGGCCCGAGCCTCTGCGTCCAGTGTGGCCTGCATGGAGTCCATGGCACGCTGGTGGTTGCGCCTGTGGGAGGGATGATGCGTCAGCCCCGTCCACCCAGGGACACTCACTCTGGGGCAGCCCTGTCAAGTGCCAGCTCTGTCCCCACAGCAATGCCCAGCTCATCCCCTCTCAGCACACACCTCAGGTTCTCAAACTCCTCGTCCTTTTCTGCCAGCTTCCTGTCCACATCAGCCTTGATCTGGTTCAGCTCCAGCTGGATGCGCAGGGTCTTGCTCTCCTCGTGCTCCAGGGCCCCCTACAGACAGCAGCAGTCGTGAGAAGGTGGGCCCGGACACCCACCCCAGCCTGGGCTTGCCCCCAGCCCACACCTATGGGGGGCAGGTGGAGTCACCCCAGTGCCGTGCTGGGGTAGCACAACTGGCCCAGGAGGGCCAGCCCAGCTCAGGACTATCACCCTGCCAGCATGGTGGGGTTTGCTGCTCCAGCAGCATCCAAACAGAGCTGCAGAGTGGGACAGTGACTCCTGAGTTCAGTAGGAATATGCAAACATCAGGGGGAGTCAAGGACCCACCTCAGCCTCCTCCAGAGCTGCTTGGATATCGCTCTTCTCACTTTCCAGGGCTTTCTTCAGCTTCTCCAGCTCATGGATGGTTTTGCCACTCATACTGATCTGGTCAGTCAGATCAGCAATCTCCTCTGGCAGGGACAGAAGGGTGTTTGGTCAGGAACAAGTTTGTGGTACCAGCCTCACACAGGTCCCCATCCCCCTGCCCAGGTTCAGCTGATGTTCCCTCAGCCCCTCGGAGAGTGGCTGAGGTTGTGGTTGGGGACATTTGAGCCCTGCTGCACTCCCCTGCCGCCTTGGGGAAGGAGAGGGCAGGGGAGAGGCGTTCAGGACCCAGGGAGATCTGCTTGGCCAAGATCAACACCCCTGAGCCAGTGTCATGCCACAGCCAGGGCAGCAAAACATCCACCACAAGAGCCAAGTGACACTGCCTGTCTGCCCAGAGCAACAGGGCAGGACGTGTGTTGGCTTCCTGGCTGGGTTGCTGCAACCCCCAAGGAGGAGATGGGCCAGGTCTGCTCCCTGCCTACAGGGGACCCCATCCCACCACAGGCATGAGGACAAGGGAGCTACAGGCTGCCCATGAGAGCTGGACAGGGCTAGACAGGGCAGAGAGTCCAAGAGGAGAGCTTGAGCCTGGTCCTACCCTGCAGGTTCTTGTTCTCCCTCTTGAGGGTCTCCAGGTTGTCCAGGGACTCTTCGTAGGCATTCTTGAGCTTGAATAGCTCCGTGCTCAGGCTGCGTGACTCCTTCTGTGATGCCTCCAGCTCCGCCTGGGTCTCCTCATACTTCTGCTTCCACTCGGCCAGGATCCTGTCAAAGTTGCGCTGCTTCTTGTCCAGGGCGGCGCAGGCCGAGTTGGCCCGCTCCAGATCCACCGAGAGGTCCTCGATCTCTGTCTGCAGCCGGTGCTTGGTCTTTTCCAGCGAGGAGCACTTGGCGTGGGCAGCCTCCACTGCCTCCTCCGCCTCCTGCAGCCGGATGGCCAGCTTCTTCCTGCCAACGGCAGCAAGGGATGAGTGCCAACGGCCCGGGTGTCATCCCACCCTGCTGCTCTAAGGAAGGGAGGCCACAACCTGCCCAGACAGCCTCAGGTCCAGGCAGGAGGGTACAGCTTCACCCTGGGCTCTGGGAAAGCCCCATCCTTGAACAGGAACTTGCCACTTGCAAGGAACAGACTCCTGCTGTGAGACTCACTTGGCTTCCTCCAGCTCCTCCGTCCTCTGGATGGCATCTGTCTCATACTTGGTTCTCCACTGAGCCACTTCTGCATTGGCCTTGGATAAGTTCCTCTGGAGCTCACTCTTGGCCTCCACCTCCTCCTCATACTGCTCCCGCAGCAGGTCACAGTCATGCCGGGAGGCTTGCAGGGCATGGGCCAGGGCATTCTTGCTCTGAGGAAGAGAAGGTTCATGAGAGGAGCAGCTGCCCTCAGGCTCCAAGACACCAGCCATGGCACCGGGACTGGGGGCAGCAGGCAGGAAGTTCTTTATTTCCCAGGATAAGAGCTGCCCATGGGGCTCCTGTGTGCAGGGTATGTCCCACCTCCCCAGTCCAAGAATCTGGAAACAGATCCTGTTCCCTGAGATCTGTGTCACTCAGAGATCCTAGAAGCCTCACCTTGGTCTCCTCCTCCAGCTGCCTCTTGAGTTCCTCAATGGTCTGTGTGAATGAGGTCTTGCCACGGCTCAGCTGGTTGATGAAGGACTCCTTCTCCTCCAGCAGCCGACTAAGCTCCCCTGGGTTCAAACAGAGACAAAACACCTACTTTGGGGCCACAGGGCTGCAGTTTGCTTGAGTTCACACTCCCTCAGAGCCTGTGGCCTTCAGCTGCAAGGAGACCTCCAGCAGTCCCAGCTGTGTCCCCACCCAGGCAAGCTGGGCCCCATGGGCAGAGGTGCACACCAGCAGCTTACGGCAAAGTAGGCCAGTGAGGAGCTCCCTCCTGATGCCCAAGATCACAGCACATTCCCCAGCAGAACAAGCATCACCACAGAGGTCCTCTTTTCCTCTCCAAGCTCTAGGATACCTCTGCAGGCCCCAGTGGAGGCAGAGCAAGGCCATCTCACTCCCCTCCATNCTCCCCCCCCTCCATTCCAGAGGGAGCGCCTGCTATTTATTTTGTCCATGGGAGAAAGAGGACAGTCTGCCCACCTGAACCATGGCCCCCCTGCTCAGTGCCAGGCCAGCCCCAAGACAGCCACGCGTGCCCTGGACCTACCGTTCTCGGTCTGCAGCCTGCCCCGCTGCGTGCTCACGTCAGTCAGCTGTCTCTGCAGCTCGTCCACTTTGGACTTGGCCTCGTTCAGCTGGTCCTCGTAGGTGCGGCACAGCTTCTCGGCACTGGCCTGCGCACACCAAGCAAAGCCCATGAGAGCCCCGGCTCTGCCCAGCGAGCACCCGTCTCCCAGGAGGGGCTCAGACTCTGCACCACCCCAGGACCCCACTGCCTGGCTTGGCTGAGCCATGTGGAGAGAGCAGAAGCCTGACACAGCTCTCGTGTGTGTCTCTGCTGAGCTCTCTGGAGCCAGGCTCCCAGGAAATGTCTACACAAATCCTCCAGACTTGACCAGGACAAGCAAAGCCTCCTTCAAGCAGTGCCATAGTGACACAGGGACAAGCCAGTGCCAGTGGAAAAAACAGCAACTTGGCCGTGGCAAAGAGGGACATGATGTCATGGACCTGGCTGTGCTGAACACGCTGCAACCAGTTCACAAAAGAGCTGAACCTGCCCCAGACAGAACCAGTGCCCACCTTGTTCTTGGTGAGGTATTCAATGTTGGATGACAGGTCATCCACCTCCATCTTCATCTCACTCTTCTCCTTCTCCAGCTTCTGCTTGACACGCTGCAGGTTGTCAATCTGCTCGCTCAGCTCAGCCACGCTGTCTGCGTGCTTCTTCCGCAGGGCGGCCGCCGTGGACTCGTGCTGCAGAGTTGCCTCCTCCAGGTCCCGCCGCAGCTTCAGGAACTCTGCTTCCCGCTTCTTGTTCATCTCCAGCTGCGTGGCCGTGACCCCACCGGCCTCCTCCAGCCGCTCGCTCAGCTCCTCCAGCTCCCGTGACACTTCTGCCCGCTGCTTCTCCACCTTGGCTCGGGCAGCACGCTCAGCCTCCAGCTCCTCCTCCAGCTCCTCGATGCGGGCCTGGAAGAGATGGAATAAGGCAGTGACCTGGTGAAGCTCTGGCATCTTTGGTCCCTGCAGTGGAGCAAGGCATCTCCTCTGATGTTGGGGAGCAGCAAGCCACCAGCCTGGAGCAAGTACTTGGGCTGTTCCTGGGTTCTTGGAGGCAGGCATGGCTGGTGCTCCTTGGTGGTCTGTTTTGCAGAGCCCCTGCTCTCCTCTGGACCCTGCCATCAGGACCCAGGTGGATATAAGCCTCCCTTCAGGAGCAACCTCCCTGCAGACTGCCTGAACCTGGGGGCCCATCTCTGCTAGGAAGAAGCCCAACATACTAGATATGGATCTTCAGAGTCTGGGCACCAGATTTAAAGTTTTAGACTGGGCAAAGAATGACATCCTAGAAGCTGTTCCTCATACTGGTGCCAGCGTCCACCTCAATAGTTCTTTCTTTAATTTTCAGACCACCATGTTTTGGCAGAGGGCTTGGCTTCTGCTAACTGTGGCAGCTTTCTTTCATCACTCTTCTGCAGAGGAGATGTCCCTGTGCTCAGAGAGAATGGCCCATGCACATTCCCCAGCACACTGCATCTGATGGGAATTCAGGTATCCCGGACTTTGAGAAGATCTCTTGCCACCATACCTGGAGCTCCTTGATCTTCTTCTGCAGCTGGGTCTCAGACACTTGCCCATCTTCAATCCTAGAATTCAGCTGACTAATTTCAAAGTCTTTTCTGTACAGAAAGAAGGCAGAGCCTCTGGTCAGACAAACACTGTCCTGCCAAGTCCCTCTGGCTCCTAAAGCTGGAAGATTGTTCTCTGCACTGTAATGCCCAGGTCCAGAGGACAAACGAACCCACACAAGAAAGGGACTGCAGGGGTAGGCAGCAGGACAGGGGCAGGGCTGGAGTGGCCAGACTGGCAGCCAACCCAGCTCTGAGGGTTCCCCTGTGAGGTCTCTGGTGTTGTTCTCCAGTTCCCCAGTAAGAACAGGATAGGAGTGATGAACCCTGTACTTGTAGCTGAGGTCCCAGCTCTGTGTTAGGATCCTGCCAGGCAAGTCTCTGATCACCAGCCCCATCTACTCTCAGGTCTATAGGGCCCTGACAAGCTCCTCAGCATCTCTGCCAAGAGCCCAAGAAAACCAAGCCCCATTTTTCCTGGACTGATCCCACCAGCAGTGCTCAAAGCCACCACCCAGCAGCTCCTGCAGAAGCCACACGTCCACTTGATGTAGAGGTGGGCTCTGGCCTGGCAGAGCAAGCACACAGCCCAGGCACGTAACACCCTTACTTTTTGAGTCTCTCCTCTAGCTGCTGTTTGTCATTCTCCAGATCCATTACAGACTCCTGTGTCAGCTTCAGGTCTCCTTCAAGCTTCCTCTTTGCTCTTTCCAGATCCATGCGGACTTTCTTCTCTTGTTCAAGAGAGCTCTCCAGCTGGAGAATGAAGGAAGACAGGATAGGGAGGAAAAGGACCCTCTGTAGCCCCAACCTTTCCCATATCCATTGCTGTGGGACCTTTACCAAGCCCCGAGAGCAAGAGCTGTTTCCTGGTTGGTCTCCAGTCCCACTCCCTCACCCCAAGATGGCTCTCCAAGAGGTACTCTTGGTTCAGGAGCAGTTTGTCAAGGGGGTGATTCATCCACAGGCCATAATAAATGGGGATCTGTTAAAGATCCCACCCTCCAGCTCCCTCTCAGGGACAGCCCTTGGGCTCTCCTGAAGGTGTGACTCAAACTGCTCTCCCTTCGCTGTCAGTGGCTTATGACTCACATCATCAACTTGCTGCTCCAGTTTGGCCTTGGCTTTGGTCAGTGTGTTGACCTTGTCTTCCTCAGCCTGCAGGTCATCCAGGGCCTGCTGATGGGCCTCTTGCAGTGCTTTCTTCTCTTTGGTCAGCTTGGCAATGATCTCATCCAGAGCAGCCATCTCTTCAATCAGGTTTTTAACCTAGATCAGTGAGGTCAAAAATTAAGTGCATCTTCTCAGAGGAAGGAGATACAGAGCTAATACAGGAGCCTGACCCGTGAAAGTCAGGAGTCCATGATCAGCAGCAGCTTGGCACCACAGCAGCAGCCAGCTTCTCACCCCTTGGCTAAGGTTGTTCCACCAGGAGGTTTGTCAGTACCCCAAATCACTTGCCATTGCACAGAACCATTTGCCCACACCACTCTTGTGCCACACCAGAGGGGTTTGCCCTCTCCCACACCTCTTTGCACCCTGCCCTGCCCCAGCTCCCACCCAACAGCAGCCTTGTCCCTGGTGTTTCTCTTCAGTGCTCCCTCAAGGCCCCAGGGCAAGGAAGTGGTGGTCTGCAGGGAGGGGCAGTTACCTTGTTCTCCGTGGCATGCTTCTCCTTCTCCACCTTGGCCAGCGTGATCTCTAGGTCATCGATGTCCTTCTTCAGCTCTGCACACTCATCCTCCAGCTTTCGTCTCTTGGCGGTGAGGTCTGAGTTCATCTCCTCCTCATCCTCCAGACGCTCTGTCAGCTCTTTCACCTTGGCCTCCAGCTGGATCTTGGACTTGATCAGCAGGTCGCAGCGTTCCTCTGCATCTGCCAGGTTGTCTTGCTCCTGGGACAGGCACAGGAGAGGCAGTGCTCACCCCCTGCCCCAGGAGCACACCAGCAGGCTCTCAGCCATGCTATCCTGTCCTGGAGAAGAAGCTCTCCCCGTGGATGGGGCAGAGCAAACCTGAGGTGCTCAGGTGTACAAAGAAGACAGCTCCAGTCAGTGCCAATTCTCAAGGGCTGTGGGACAACCACTAACACTATCCAGGGCCAAAGAGCTATAGCAACTGAATTTTCCAGAGGAAGGAAACACTGCACTGAGACTTCCTGGCACAGAAATTGCCATCTTTCCCACCCCAGTGTGAGGAGATCACCCTTTCCAGAGGCAGAGGAGCATGAATCCCCATGGTAGGAAAGCCTGGGACATCACTCTGGGTTTGTGCCAAGCCTGATGTTGCATTTCAGACAGATTGTTTGAAGGAGGCTGAAGGAGGAATCTAACATGCTCTGCTCCTTCTTCTACCCAGGGACCATGCACTATCCTTACACTTCCAGACACAGGGTGAGGCACTCACTGCCTGCAGCTGAAGAGCCAGGTCATTCTTCTCCTGGATCATGGAGACCTGCTTCTCCTCTAGCTCCTTCCTCTTGGCCTCGGACTTTTCCAGAGCCTCCTTCAGCTTCTGGAACTCCTCCTTCAGGTTGGACATTTCCTTCTCAGTCTGAGCAGACTTGAGTAAAGGCTTGATCTTGAAGAACAGCTTCATCCAGGACCAGTTCTTAACAGCGTTGAAGGCCCGGATGTTCCACTGGATGGTATAGAGGGCTTCCCTGGGGAGATACAAGCACAGCATCATGATGGGTGTAGATTCCCTACCTCCCATCCTCACTGTTGCAGTGACCTGGCTTTTGAAGGCTTGAACTTGGCCCAGCTCTCCACCAGGAGGGCAAATGTCAGTCTATTGAGTGAATGGCACATTGTGCCCACAGTGTAGTGTCCCTGGTAGGATGGGTGCTATGACCTGTCTGTCGGGTCTCCTCATTCTGCATTCCTTTGAATCTTCTAGTTGAAACCAAAGGTTCCCCCCACCTGTACACACTGACCCTCCCTACCAGGCCACCTCTGCCTGCATCCCTCCAGGACAGGACCTTACCTAACCACTGCCAGCCATAGACAAGCCCCACAGGTCAAACCCACTGAAGTGTGCAGAAGGAACAAGAAGAGATGCTCACAAAGTCCTGCCTCTTCCCCCCACAACTCTACCTCCTGCTGATGATCTTCTGATACTCAATGCGCATGAGGTGCCCGCGGATCCTGGCCTGCAGCATGGTGAGGATCTTGGCCAGACGCTCATCTCGCATCTCTTCCAGCAACCCCAGCAAACCAGCCTTGAAAAACACCTGCAGGCAAGAGGGTGAGAACTGAGTCACCAGCCGAGAGGACAGAGGGATAAGACCGAAGCCATCAGGCAGACCTGGGCTACGCACGGCCCAAAGCAGGACACCCAGAGCAGTGAGGGCTGCTCACTACAGGTTTAGGTGCTCTACCTGCACACCCACAGGCTGCACTGGTCAGGGGGCACCCACACAGGGCACTGGAACAGCTGGGCACCACATGTCCCTGCCCTGCACATCCCCTCGCACCCCCAGTGGGCATTAGCTCCTGTGCTGGGTGGTATGAGGTCAGGCAGCAGTGACCTTCTGCTCAGACCTGTTTCTTCCCAACCCATTTTTTCCTCTGCCCTCCTCAGTCCCATCAAGGGCCAGACAACCCACAGAGCAGAGGGCTTCAGCAGGGCTGAGGCCAGGCAGAGAGCAAACTGGGCACACAGAGCAACTGGGATTGTGGAGAGACAGGAGGGGCAAGGCCTCCCTCCCAGAAACCAGCTTCCTGGTCTCACCTTGGTGTGACCAAACTTGTATTGTGAGTGGTCCAGTTCCAAGGAGCTCAACAGCTTCTCTGTGGCCTTTCTGCTGTCCACAAACTTGTCATCTGGAATGGCTGCTGGATTCAGGATACGGTAGCTATAGGGACAAAGCAGAGAGAGCCTCAGCACAAAGTTGATGGCTCCATCATCATCCCTGTACTCCAGTCATGCCAGTTCCCTCTCAGAGCAATTCACTGCAGCACTGGCTGGAGCCCTGTATGAACCAGGAGCTCCGGGGCACAGTATGGGCTCCTCTGCAGAGCAGACATCGGGGAATCCTGCCAGATCTAGGTCCCTGAACAAAAGGAAGACTGTGCAAGAGGTCACTGGTCTCACCATGCCTGGTCAGGCCCAGGCCAAGCAGGGTGGATGGGGCCAGCCTGCAGAATGGTGCAAATCCCAAGGGCAGAGAGAAATCTGGGCCAGGATCAGAGGACTTGAGACTTGTCAGCACCCACCTGCTCCAGCCCTGCATTCAGCACCTCAAACATTACCAGCCCTGCTGCCTCATCATGTCCAGCACCAGACAACCCCTGTCTGGCACCACGGAGCCAGCAGCAGAGCTGTCCCACACTGTGCTCATGCTGGGCGTACTGTGGTGGTTCAGACCAGCCCTGCACAAGCTGGGGAGCAGGTCAGAGCCAGGGCAAGTCTCTGTCCTCTCAGAATACGTGGTGGCTGCTGGGCAAGAAAGAAGAGGGAGTTACCGCTGCTTGAAGTCTGCGTAGAGGATCCTGTTGGGGAATCCCTTTCGGCAGATGCGGATCCCTTCAAGGACACCGTTACACCGCAGCTGGTGCAGCACCAGGAAGGCGTCCATGGCTCCTATGGGTGATAACAAAGCCGGATCAGACACTCAGCCTGAGAGGACAGAGGAAATGGAGCTGCAGCATGGACAAGAACTCTGGGAACAGCCTGTGGTTTTGAACCCGTCTTGTGGGCCTACGCTGAGCACCAGTGCTGCAGCCTGGGCCTCGGATGGTGGAAACCAGCCTGACTGCTGTTCCATGGCACCCCACCACCAGCACACAGCCAAAATGGAGAGTCTGGCAAAACTCCTTCTCCCCAGTAGAAGAGGCTGGCTTGGGTCACAGGGGTTTCCATGCTGAAATGGGGCCAGGTCTTACTGGCAGCAGAACAGCTGCATGAAAAAGGCTGGGGAGAAGGTCCCCCACCAGCTCCCACATATAGATGTTACCTAAAGGAGCTGCTGAGATGTTGTCTCAGTCCGTGCATACCTGGGGTCTTTGTCTCGTTGGGGATGATGCAGCGGACAAAGTGGGGCTGAGTGGAGCGCAGGTTGGTCATCAGCTTGTTGAGATTCTCCTGTAGGGCAGACATGGGGGACGAGACATGAGGGGACAGCTCTGCTCCCC
>VWZY01009237.1:468680-485058 GCA_013399075.1 Chloroceryle aenea
GCTGCAAGCGCAGGAGAACAAAGGTGCCAAATGGCACCTGCAGGTTTTGCTAAGCCAGAGAGGAGTCAAATGCTACCCAAGTGTTTGTAAGCAAAGTTTTGCTGCAGGGGAGAGCCGGGAACACAGGACTGAGCATATTCCTGGTGTACAGCTCTGCTGGTGCCCATCACCCTGCTCTCAGCACCCTGCAGGCCCAGTTCTGGCACTCACAGTGGCTGCAGCCCATCCAGGTTTCCCTGCACCTCAGCAGCTCTGCCTGTGCCCTTTGGCAGTGACAGAGGGTCCTAGATCCATCCTAGGTCTCCTTTACTCTCCAAGGCGAGCCTCAAGCCAAGCCACCGTCCTGCCTTTATTCTCGTGGGAGAGGCCCCTGCACCCTCCACCCCTCCAGATGGCCTTCTCCTGCTCATACAGGCTCAGCCTGTCCAGGACCAGCTTGGGGACCAGGATCACCTTCCCACAGCTCCGTGTCATCATGGGGCAACTTGTTGCCGCAGACACCTTTCCCCAAGGCCTGTGACTTGTCCAGGAGGAAGAAAGTCACACATTCCCCTGAAGGGGGGCTCTGACAAGCTCTGCCCTCTGTGAGCACCCTGTCATCACAAGGCTGTCGTGGCAGGACAGAGCTTTGCTCTCACACACCCCTCTGAGCTGTTTTCCAGTTGCTTAAGCTCTGGGGAGGACAAATAACACCTGGGGTGAGCACGGGAACAGGGGCTTGTGTTATCCTGAGCTGTAAAACAGCTCGGGTCACCTCCCTGGGCAGGCCAGCAGAGACCTGCCTGCTCAGACACCTGCAAGATCCTCCTCCATTTTCTTCTGCCCAAAGGCTGTCCTTCCCGCCGACAAGAATGAGGAGAGAGGTAGCACAGACTTAAAGTGATGTTCATGTAATACATCATCTAAACATCACTACAAGTCTTAACTGCCGCTCTCTCAAAGGCGAAGGAGCTGCCGGGCAGCGCAAGCGTCACGCGGGCAGAAGCAGCGCAAGCCTCAGCTCACAGGGAGCCATGGCTCTCCCAGCCCAGAGCCTCGTGTCCTTCCCTAGCAGCATGGGGCAGGGCTGGGACTCTGCCAGGCACAGGCCTCTCGCCCAGGGACGAGAGGGTGTTAGAAGCTTTTGCCTAGTGGTGGTCCTTCAGGAGCCCTGGTGGTCCAGCAGGCTCCAGAGGTTCACGTGCAAGATGCCCCAGAGTCTTGGCAGGGAAGCGGGACTGAGACTGGGACACTCTGAGCATGCTTCCCTCATGGCCTCGGATGAGGGACTGGCTCTTACCTTGTGCAGCTGCGACACTGTTTGGAAAGAAGCTGCCTTTTTACGTTTCTCCTTGGTCCCTGGCTTGTGAGGTTCCTCTGTTGGATTGAGATATTGATTAATTAGATCAGTAAAGCATCTGCTTGGCTTGGAGGTCTCAGCAGCACCCCCAAACACCCCTGAAAAATGCCCACAGCCCCTGCTCTCTGTAAAGCAGAGATGGTAGTGGCCTCCTGCAGAGCAAAGCCACAGCTCACCAAAAACCATCTCCCACAGCACCCAGCTCTGGGTGTTGCTCCTCAGCTCTTGGTACCAGGAGACCCCTTCATACATCCCAAGTCACAAGGCCACCAGGACAGCTCTACAGCACCACACAAGCTCAGCCTGATCCTAACTGCCCACCTAAAGCCCCTTGGCCAGCACTGCATGTCCAGAGGAGCCACCTCCCCAGGTCAGAGAAGTTTTTAGGGGTCAGTGAGGGCCTTCCCTTTCCCTGGACTGTTAGGTGCAGCAATGCTGCACCAACAGCCGGGCATGGGGGTGAGGGCGCTTTGCTGCAAAACAAGGGAGAGACCGAGGTTAAAAAAGAGAGCAAGATTGTTCCTAACCTGAAGTGGAGCTCACATAGTTCTCATAGAGGGAGGCCAGGAGCTTGTTTTGAGATTTTTGGAAGACAGACACCACCGTCTCATTCAGGGGGTCCTTGTTCTTGTCCAGCCACCCAATGATGTTGTAGGGCACCTGTCACCAGAAGAGAGGAAAAGGTAAGGACAGCCCTGCACAGGGGAAGGGGTGACTGCAGTGGAAGAGCTGACAGGGGACGTACCACACCAGCATAGTGCACCAGCTCAAAGTGGGCCTCGTACTTCCGCTTTTTATCCGGACGGGGCTTCTGGAAGTTGGGTGACTTCCCAATGTGGTTGTCGTAGAGCTTAGCTTTGAAGGACATGTCGGAGGCCTTCGGGAACATGCACTCCTCTTCGAGGATGGACAGGATTCCCAGTGGCTGCAGGGAGAAGATGGTATAAAGAGGTCTGAGGGGGATTCTCTGTGCCACTAAGCAAGGTGAGGTGAGGCTTGGCTTGGGAGACCTCATCCTCATTCAGGCAAATGATGCAAGACATCGACCATGGAGCAATCTCTCACTGGTGTAATTCCAGGCTGCATCTGAACTGCAGCCAGTCAGAGTGGGACTGGGCAGGCCTGCAAGACATGGGGCCTTGCCAAGGCCCATCAGATGGTTGGGAAGGGGAGATCCTCTCCAGTATCCTGACAGGTTTGCTGCTTTCCAAAAAAGAAACTGAGTTTCTTCAGTATGATGGTGGAAATCTTTTCTGCAGGCTGCTCTGAATCAGCAAGTTCTCAAATAAGAGGCACTGAGAGGCAGCAGGTGGGTAGGAAAAAAAGGACAGAGGTCACTGTTCTCTGGAGGAAAAGGCCACACCAGGTTTTGTGGCTCACTGGTGGGTAGGAACAGAATTTCCGTGGTTTCATAAAGTCAAAAATCTGTGTCAAGAAGGACTCAGTGGGATGGAGGTTCTGAGCTGTAAATGTGGGGAAAGCCAAGTTAGTCACCTGGCATTGACTGAGGAGGGAATAATTTCATTTCTGGTAGCAGAGCACCTCTCACTGTTCCTGTCTTTGCAAGTAAGCCACCTACCACAAGTACCATTCCTGTGCCCTGACTCATGCTTTACCTTCTCAATCAGGTCGATGCAAGCCTGCAAGTCCAGGCCAAAGTCAATGAAGACCCATTCGATGCCTTCCTTCTTGTATTCTTCTTGCTCCAGGACAAACATGTGGTGGTTGAAGAACTGTTGCAGCTTCTCATTGGTGAAGTTGATGCACAGCTGCTCAAAGCTGTTGAACTGCAAGAACAAAACAAACCTGTGTCAGAAGGAGGAGCTGCAGACATGAAAGGATTCACTCTTCTGCTTTGTGTGGGTGTGAAGAGCGATCTCTGCTAGGCTCAGCTGGTTTGCTACCAGAGCAGGTAGACAGGGATCATTGGAGATGTGCCCACAGCAATGTCAGGACAGCCCTTATGAGCTGCCTGTTTGCTCCAGGTAAATTAATTAGACAGCTAGAGACAAGAGCTTTTTTTTTTCTGATAAGAAGGCAGCTTCTTGAGGGAGATAGAGCTGTCAGATACTAGAGGACTGAGCTGTCTACCTACAGCCTTCCCCAGATCCATGGCAGGGGGCCTGCAGAACTCACGTCAAATATCTCGAAGCCTGCAATGTCCAGTACTCCGATGAAGAACTGTCTGGCCAGCTTGGTGTCTAGGGTCCTGTTGATCCGAGTCACCAGCCACTTGAACATGCGATCATAGGTGGCTTTAGCCAGGGCTCCCACAGCATTGACAACCTGACAAAGCAAATCATAAGTGCTCATGACCCACTCTGTGTTTCTCCCTGCTTTTGTAGCAGCTAGAGACTGAAGAAGAGAGCTCTTTTTGGCACACAAGGGACAGACAGACAGATCCAGGGAGGTCATGGTTACAGTATATGCTCCAAGATAAGTTTTCATGTGCTCACAAGGGTGTTCTTGTGTCTCCCTGGCCTGATCTTGGTCTCCAAGATCTTAGGATGCAGGTTCAGGCTAAACTGATATTTTCAGAAGTCTTGTGCAGATGAGTTTTAGATGAGTATTTAGATGAGTTTTCTACTCTGCAGAACTGAACTCTTCATGGGAATGTGACGCTGAAGCAGATCCATGGAAATGGACCTCCTCTGGCTGTGACCCAACCCATAATTTAAAGACACTGCATTGGACCTTCAGCCTTCATTAATAATCAAAGTTATCTGCCAGCTCTGCCACCAACTTTCCCAAACACTAAAAGCCAGTAACTGTGGATACAGCTCATGCTGCTCTGGAGTTTCCTCTTAAACCCAAGAGCATGGACAGAAACGCCAGTCACCCTGTGCAGAGGACAATGGCCCTGCCTGCAGAGGAGTCACCTACCAGCATGAGCAGGGAGTCTGTGTCCCAGCACACTCACCTGTTCCACGTTCTGACCTTTGGTCACATACTCATTGCCCACTTTCACACGAGGATGGAGCAAGCCCTTGATGAGGTCAGCTGAGCTGATTCCCATCAGGTAGGCGGCTTTGTCAGCACCTGTAAACCAGTACAAAGACATGAGGAGCCAGCAAGGAAGATCTGGGTAGGAAAATAAAAATTACCAGCCTTTCTGCTGATCAGTGCTAACTATTCTAGTTTTTCCACCAGCTCCAGAGTCTCCTCCAACATCTAGGGTGATTTCCCACCTTGGATACTGCAGGATGCATTTAAAGTCCAGACCCCTTGCCTGAGAAGTTTCTGGTTGGAAGAGATGGCCATAGCAGACCTGCTGCACCTTATTAGCTGCCTATCAGGTTTTTGAGTTTCCTTGATCTGGGATCTCTATGCAGTTTTCCAGTGGAAGCCTGGATTCCTGTGCAGTGAATTTGACCAGAAGAGAGGCAATTTCCCTTCCTTTTCAGAGACTCCTAATAGCAGACTGGGGCTTGAAAATCCCCTCTATAGGGATATCATGGCTAGATAAAAATCATCTTTAATTACCAGGTAGCATCTGAATCCTGTGTTGATATCCCTCAGGCAAGGAGGATGCTTCCTCCATGACCAACAGCATAACAAGCCCTGATCCAGGGAGTCATTTCTCCTGGATCCCTGCCTCAGCTGAAGTACAACTACTGCTTAAGGCCCCTTGTTTAGTGATTGGGCTCCCCCTTCTCATCCTTCCACATGCTGGAAAGTCACCCTCTCCTTGAAGCTCTCTCCATTACTCCCAGGAGTGAGGCAGTGCAAACGTAACAGGAAATATTTGATCCCTGACTTTTCAGGGCTGCTCTGCAGCCTGAGTGCTCTTTTGGATCCAGGATTTGCATTGGATTTTCCTAAGCAACAAAGAAAAGTATTAGACAGTGACTGTATCCTACTCTAACCACTCTTTAGGAGGCTGACCAGAGGAGGTCCTTGCAGTCCTGATCATGACCTGGCTCATATTCTGTGGACAGCTTGCTCTGGAAGGTTGTCTAATGAACTGTGAGAGAAGAAGTGGTGAAAGGCAGGACTGACCAAGGTGGAGCACAAGCAGGGTGTGACAGCCTGTGTTGTTGCTGAAGAAGCAGCTCTGATGCAGATGAGACCACCTCATACACACAGAAAAGGCTGCCCTAACTATGCCCACTCAAGGGTAAGCCCCTTTGTGCACCTGCAGCAAGTCCTAAGACAGTGGGGTTGCTTGGGATCGTGGTCACCTATCTTCACGGATCAGGCCAGAGAAGTTATCACAGTCTGCCCTTGGTGGAATGTGCGTGCTCAGCCCAGGCTGGGCACATCTTGCAGCATGGAGCCAAACTCACTTTCAGTGCCGTCAGCCTCCGCCTGCTCTTCTCGCTGCTTTTGCTTGAACTTCATGTTGCCAAAGTGCATGATTGCGCCCACTATTTTATAGGAGCCATACTTCTCATCATTGCTGAAGCCCAAGATGTCCATGGCGTGCTGAGGAGAGGCAAAGCAGTTTAGATAGGAAGATCACCACCCCCTTCTCCTAAGGTGCTCTCCCTATCCCAGGACTCAGGGCAAGGTGCTCTATCTGGTGGGCACCTAGCCAAGGAACCCTGTCCATGGGATTTTGAATGTGAGTCCAGCTCCCAGAGATCTGTTTGAAAGCAAAAGGTCTAGCCTAGCATCCTCCAGCAGAAGGTTTTTCCAAGTTTCTCATCTTCTCATGGGAGCCATGGGAAGTGCTTATGTGCTACCAGCCTTTCCTAATCTAGAGAATTTCCCTTTTCTGTCTGAGAAGGCTGTTGATGGAGACCAGAGTCAAGCTCTCTCTTGTAGTCTCACAACCTGTGTAGAGCAGCTGCCAATCAACCAGAGGCAACCCAAGGGACACACAAAAGCCAGGACACGTCCCCATATCTGCCTAGAGGGAGGTTGCACCATCCCCGGACCCTGCCTCAGGCTGTGCAGTGGGAAGGAAGTACACGTACATCTGTCGCCATGAGTTCCTCGCCATCATCCAGGTTGTCCACAGTTGTTACACCCTGAGAGCAGAAGTGGTAGTCATAGGGGTTGAGGGAGAGCAGCAGCATATCTGTTGGGGGAAGACAAGCAGAGGGTGAGGCCAGTTCTGATAGTGACAAAGCTGGGGCAGAGGAGCAACCCTGGACACAGATGAAGAGGTAAAGGTGTCACCAGCCTCAACCAGAGGGCACCATTTGGTGGGAGGAGTAGCCTCTTCAAGCCCAGTCAGGTCCACACATGGGTCCATCTCTTCTGTGATGTGCCTCCCGTTTGCTATCTTGGGATATGGCTTGGCTGCAGACTGATTTAGAAGTGGCCATCCATGTCCTTGTGACCACCAGATAAGATTACTGCTCTGCACAGCTCCCCAGACCTGCCTAATAAGGTATTGTTCTTGAGCCAGCAACAAGCTGAAGAGCTCACGGCCAAGAGGCTGCCCACCCCACCCAGGGGACTGTGCCAGCCATCTTTCTGCAGTGTGGAAAGGTTTCCTGTGCACTCCAAGAGCCCAGGCACCCGGAGGGCAGGGCTGCTCAGAGCACAGGACTGCCTCTGTGCACATTCAGGTCATCTGGGACTGTCCTGGGGAGCACATCTAGGGTAGGTCCACACCAGGGCTGCTGCTGTGAGTGAGCTGTGTAGCTGCTTTCAAGCTCACTTGAAACAGGTCATGTCTCTAGGGTGGCTGAAGGAGCTCAGAGTAGGCTGCAAAACACTTCCTCCAACCCCAGGATGAGTAAATACCCAGCGTGCACATGCTCAGGTGGGTGCTGTGCCCACCACAAGTGGATATTCAAGGCAGCTTTGCAAAGCGTGCTCCCCCCTGCAGATAGACCCTGAGTAACAACTTCTCTGCTCCCAGACAGTTACAGAAAGGGCTTTAGTCTGACTTCTCAGTCTGTGAGGATAAAAGAGGCTGGACTAGATGACATGAAATCCCTTCCACCCCAAATCATCCACCAGTCCTCTGACCCTGCGCAGCTAGCAAGGCAGTTAAGGGTAGTGCCTGCATGGGGAGTTGGGTTTGCCCATTCCCTGCGGACTCCAAAGCTGACAACAGAGCTCTTGGTGGCTGTTTTCAGGCCATCCTGCTATAAAGGCTACGCCACAGCTTCAACTGCCTTACCTTGCAGCTCTGGTTTCTTCCCAGAGAGGATCTGGTAGTAGATGTGGTAGCTTCGCTCTTTGGGTTGCTGGAAAATCACTCTTGATTTTTCCAGAAGATCTAGAATCAAACAGGGCAGAGGGGTTAGAGGAGGATTTGATCTCCCCTGGAGATGCCCCGGCACCAGCACACGCAGCCAGCTGAACTCCTTCCCCAGCACCTCCACACGTGGCTACTCACAGATGTCAATGTCTGCAGAGGCCAACTTCCCTGAGGGGCCAAAATGGATCCGGATGAACTTGCCCTGCAAACACGTGCAGAAGGTAAGCGCTGGGCTTGGCTACACAGGTACAACTCTGAACAGTGCCCAGAAACCTCAGACATCTACAAGACACTGGCAATTTCCCACTTCTTAGGCTTCTGCTGATGCCAGGCAAGTTATTGGGCTCTGCGAGGTGGGTGAACTTTTCTGCTTTGTAAGGTGCAGATGGTCAGAGAGCATCGCCTCCAGCATTTAACATTTGGCAGGCAGACATTCCACTGCCAGCAGTTAAATCCCTGTCCCCAGGCCTGTTCTTAAAGCTAAGCACTTCTGTGGGGTAGCATGACACCGAGCCTGCACACAGCCTCCCACTCTGCAGTGGGAAGAATCCCGCCCAGGAGTGTCCCCTCACCCTCCAGGACACAAGAACAGGCATCAAGCCACCTGTGGCTGATGGGCACTGCACCCCACAGCAAAGCCAGGCTGGGCTTAGCAAAAAGGGTGCTGCTCCTTGGAAGGGGCACCCTTGTCCATCCCAGCTCCAGCTCTCCAGACTGTGCTTACTGGCTCTAGAAAGGCCTTCTCTCCAGCCACAGACTGTGACACCAGGGTGTTTCACTCTTGCCAGAGCACCATTTGGTGCACTGATGTCACCAGAAGCATGGCCTCGGCAGTGCAGTCCCACCAGGAAGCAGGACAAGCTTCCCACACTGTACAAAACCACAATGCCACGAGTGACGCATTCAGCTCCTGGGACTGTGGCACGTCAGCACACTGTGCACCTCAGACACTTACAAACCGTGAGGAGTTGTCATTTCTTATGGTTTTGGCATTGCCAAAAGCTTCCATAGCTGGGTTAGCCTCAATGATTTGATCTTCGAGGGTGCCCTGGAAAACAAAACCAAAGGAGGTGTCAGCTCCTACCCAGCCCCAGGGGCTCCATTACCAGCACCACAGGAACAGAGAGTGGAGCTCCTTCTACCTGCTACACTCCTGGGCTGTCTGTAAGAGCCTCCCAAGCCATCCCCTTGTCTCATAAGTCAATGCAGCTCAGTTCAGGGGACAGCAGAGCTAGGTGCTCTCTGTGGGTTTCTCCTTGCCTAAACCAGTCCCTCTGAAGATCGGGGCTGCTGTCCCCTCTGCACACAGCAGTCCATAGACACTTTCTTAGGTCACCACAACATGTAATCCAAGAGCAAAGGCACATGGTCACCACAACAGTCTGAAACACTTTGGGCTTTCTGACCCTGCCAGGCTTTTCCTCTTCCACTAAACTGGAGTCTTGGACAGTTCAACACACAGCACATTGCAAAAGGAGAGATCCAGAAATCAGGCTTGATCTACAACTCCCTACACCAACAACATGCGCAGCAGGGTCACAGTGTGATGGGAACACATCACAGGTCCCGGCTGGCATGACCTGCCAAACTCAGTGGAGCTCTGCTGAGCAAGCCCCAAGATTAATCTTCCTCTAACCTTGTTTATCCATTTGTGTTTCACATGCAGTGTTCAAAGATAAAGAGACAGCCTCTACCAAATGCAGGAGAGAAGCAAGAGGCTCACACCAAGCCACAGGAAACACAGTGGGGTTTGACAACAGCAGCAGAGCTTGGTGGCACAGGCACCCAGAGGATTTTTCACAAGAGCTTTTGCCCATGCTAGGACACATTACAGACCGTAGGGCTTTCCTTAGGTCTGTCAAGGAAAGCAAGCACCAGCTTTTGCCTCTGCCCTCCAAGAGCTTCACTGTCTTTGGAACGTTGGGCCCACAACTGCTCCTCACCTCTGCAGCTCCAGGCGTGTGAAGGGCAAAGGAGGCAGGGAGCTGTTGTGAGCCCTGGCTTTACTAACAAACTGTAGCTTGTTGCCTGGATATCATTTAATCTGCTATCTTTAAATTCAGCCTGATCTAGAATTGCCTGCCCTGTGAGGTTCAATGGGGGCTGCTCCATGGGCTGCCCTGGGACCCACAGAACCAGCCCCCATGGCTATCTCACTCGCAGTAAGTTTGCCCCAGTGGTCTGAGGCTCATGTGTTAATGAGCATCCCCCAACCAAAAGCATGCTAAAGGCTGTCCCTGAGGGCCACGGACATACAGCTGAGCTGCTGAGCCCCTGGGGTGCTGGGAGCACCAGCATCTGAACCTTTGCTGGGTTTCTGAAGGCACTCAGTTGTTTCCTTGGAGTTAAGCAAACACCTCAGAAACACACCCCAGAGGGACTTGAGCTGCCCGCAGTGTGGTGTGACAAGACAGTTCAAGTCTTTGCAGAGGGTAGCGTGTGCAGGCATCAGCAGGGCCCTGGTCTGCAGCCAGAGCTCTTTGCCTGTCTCTCAGCTGAGCTTTGAAATTGAGGGGGATACTAATGGCTGTGAGAGTGGAGGCTTGGAGGAACCCACACCACCCCCAGACAAACAATCCGCTGGTTAGAACCCAGCATTTGAAAAGTAATGATCCCTTAAAGGAGAGGCTGGGGTCAGAAAGGTAAAAACTCACTAAGAGATGAAGCACCAAAGCGTCAAACGATGGGAAGGTGGGAGATACAAAGACAAGTGGAGAACTAAATGCTGCCCAGTTGCTGGGGCAGACCCAAGGCTGAGCATCCACACCCCCCCAGACATTCCATTCCTCATCACCCCACCACAGCTCTGTGGTGCAGCACAGCTCTGTCCTCAGAGTTAAAGATCAGCAGTCTACAACACTTACCCCAGTTTTAGTGGCAAGAGCTGCCTAGAGAAAGGAAAGAAAATTGTCTTTAGAAATCCAGAAAAGCCAGGCAAGAACCACAAGAAGCATGGTCAGAAAAGCAGGGCATGACCATTTAGTGCCAAAAAACGTCCAAGAAAAAAATGGAAGGATTAAACTTTATAGGAGATGCCAAAAAAGTTGTTAAATAGATTAGCTGAAGAAAATAAAGAAATGCGTCAAAAAGCAAGAATGGTTAAATCCAAACCCAAAGAAGAGTAAAGAAAATAATGCTGAAGTGTTGCTTGTCTGATACCTACAGCAGCCAGTTTGCTTCTACCAGGGAAAAGCCTCAACGTAGCAGGAAGAAAGAAGCAATTGCAAGGGCAGCTCAAAAATAACCAGCACCAAAGAAATGCAAGAATCAAAACAAGAGCAAGAAAAGCACAAGGTAGAAAAGGGGCAAAATGAACAAGAGGAGTAAAAAAGGAGAAGAGGGTGAAAAGCAAGGCTTAAAAGAGGCAAGGTGGGAAATGGCAGGTTTACTCCATTCTTTTAATGCTCCTTAAGAAGAAGATCTGTGGGGTGTTGAAGGTGGAGAAGCGCATAAAGAGGGCATCTAAAGCACCTCTTCCAGGCTGCACAGACTGAGCAGCCACATTAAAAAAAAAAATAAAAATCCATTTCCCCTTGAGCAGAATGATTTCAAGCCTTGCTTGTTCAAAAGTCAGGGAAAAGCCAAGTCCTGGGTGGGCCAGACCAAAACACGCTTCCAAATGCAAAAAAAATCAGGGGAAGAAAAAGAAAAAACAACAACAAAAATAAAACAGTAAAAAGAAGAAGAAAGAGGGAAGAAGGGGAGAAAAAAGGGAAAAAAATAATAAAGAAAGAAAGAAAACAGCAAGAATTGTTTCAAAAGAGGGTCTTACTAATTTCTTGCCCGGTGTGTCGCCCAAGGCTGCGACAATGGCAAAGTACTGAATGACCCTCTTGGTGTTTACAGTCTTACCAGCACCAGATTCTCCGCTTAGAGTAACAGAAATACACAGATCAAGGACATGAGGCAAAGAACAGGCAAAACTTCACACAGAGACCCTGCCGACCCGCTCATTGTGCAGGGAAGGAGACACGCAGAGGGTTGGCGGGACGGGGAGGCCCGCAACATCAATCCCTTTCAGCCTGGGGGGTGTACGTGCTTGTCTTTGGGGGTTGTCTTTGGAGCAAAACCCAGCTCCATCCTCACCATGTCCTCTGGCTGCAAGCCTGGGCCCTGCCGGTCTCCGGAGAGGTGCCGTGGGGGGTCAGCTGCCCTCCACGGATACGGTGGGAGGTGCTGGCGCCCACCGAGGCTGCACGGCCCTGGCCCCGGGGCTTCAGCTGTCTGGGATCAGCCAGGCCCCAGGCTCGCTGGCTCCCGCTCGGGTGGTTTCAGCACGCCCTGCTTTGCTGGGGGGTCTTGGAGATGGCGGTGGTGGCACCGCGCTGGGGCCAGGCCTGCCCAGGCAAGCGTGGGGGACAGCGTGCCCAGTGAGGGGTGTGGGTGGCCGGCGGGGCCTGTTGAGCTCATCCCTATAGTTAGCTGCTCTCCCATTGTAATCCCAGATCACAAAGAGCCAGGGGGGAGCTGGGGAGCAGAGCCACCGGCCACACGCCAAGCATCTCTCCGCAGCCCCTGCCTTTCCTAATTAGGCTATGGCCGAGGCTAAAAATGTCCGTGGCTCCTGGCAGCGGCATAGGGTCCTTTAGAGTCCTTTATATAGCCCTTATCTATATGTCACTTGAAATCAACCTGGCCTACACCCTCCCACATCACCCTCCTCCCCCGCCACCACCCCTCCAGCCACCGCCATCTCCCTCTGGCCTTGGCCTCCATCTCTCCTTCCCCCTCGCTCCGCAGAGGACAAGAGCTGTCGGAGGACCCCACGGCAGATCCCGCAGCTGTCGGGGTGTGGGGGAGCTGCCTGCCAGGCCTCCGCGGGGCTTTTGTCACCTGGCATGGCGGGAAGGGACGGAGGGGTGACAGCTGCCAGGGCAGGGGTGGGATGTGGATGGGAGGGCCCTCCTGGGGTATGGGGTGCCAGCCCAGGGCTCCCCAGGGAGTGCAGCAGGGGGGGTCTCGGCTGCTCACACCAGGGCAGGGTGAGGGCATGGAGGGACACTTACGTGATGAGCATGGACTGGTTTTCACGGTCTGAAAGAGAAGGAGCAGGTGTTTAGGCTCATGTCACCCACCTCACCCCCGCCTCCAGGAGCCCAGACCCCCCAAGATGGAGGTCCCCAAGGTGAGGGCTTACTTCGCAGCATGTCATTGTAGGCATTGTCAGCGATGGAGTAGATGTGAGGGGGTGCCTCGGAGCGACGCTTGCCCTTGTAGGCAGCCACCACGGGCGCGGTGTAGACGGGCAGCCACTTGTAGGGGTTGATGGTGACGCAGAAGAGCCCCGAGTAGGTCTGCAAGGGGAAAAGGGATGGATGAGGGATGGGGGTGCCTCATCACCACCTCCCCACCGCACAGGGTGAATCCAGGTCCCCCAGGTGCTGTCGGCTGACATAGATCATCCAGTGGGAGTAGCGGCGCTTCAGGTTGTAGAGCACAGAGGCCTCGTTGAGGTGTGTCAGCATGGCCATGTCCTCGATCATGTCGAATTTGGGGGGGTTCATGGGCTGCACATCATCCTCCTTCACCACCCGCGTCTGCCAGAGGAGGAGGGACAAGTCAGAGGGACCCCATCTCCCACCAAATACTCTCTTCCCCAGAACCCATGAGGTGGGCACACATACCGACAGTCCCATGCCAGGGACAACCCTGGCCCTGTGCCTGTTGTACTCCTGACAGTGTTGCCTGCCATTCTGGGGTGAGAGGGGTAGGGGAGCCCCACCATCTCCCTGGCTACAAAGCCCAGCTTGGACAAGCAAGCCCCAGACCCATTCCTTCCTCAGGGAGAGGGGCTGTGGCCAACGCCAGCAAAAGGGTCCAAGCTAGAGGGACACCAATATGTCATCCCACAATATGCTCAACACCCTGTCCTGAGCCCTTTCTCACAGCCTAAAACCCCACAGCAGTGTGGTCTTTCACTCAGGGAGATCCCAGGTTATCTGGGCAAAGAGCTGAAGCCTGTACCCCATCACTGCTAACAGGATTTATTTAATCCTGAAAAGCCAAGCACTGGAAGCCATCCTGTTACCTCTCTGGCCTGAATGGAGGCAGCTGCATTTAGCAGATGGTCTCGTTAATGAAGATTAACTGAAACCTTTCAAAGAGGTTTGTCTGGGTTTTTTTGTTTTTACAGGTGAATATGAAGTGCCTGGTGTTAAAAACGAGAGGGTAGAGAGCAGGGTAAGGGTGGGATTAGGTCTCCTGGAACTGTTTCTGCTGGAAATGCTGATCCAGGGATATGGTTTCAGATTTTGTAAGTCAGTGACACACTGCTAAAAAAGACAGTTTCAAGATGGAACAGCAAAAGGGGTTTGGAAACCTCTTTGTTCGCAAGAAGTTGAAGAACTTTTAAACATCAGAATAAACTTTTTAAATTTATATACTCTCCCCAGTAACTTTTATTCCGGAGAAGGCAAATTTCTTTACTTCCTTTCCCAGTTTCAGACAGAGGTATTTTCAAAGACTCACCACTTTTCAAAGGCGAGTATTTCTTTTAAATTCCTCAGACACAAGCTCTTCTCAGTGCCGGGCTGACTGGCCAAGAAACAGAAATAACCAAGCCTACCACTTACTGCCCAGTCAGGTCCTTGTTCTTTTTCCCAGTTTTACACTGGTGTGAGTTCCTGCATCGTAGCAAATTTGCAGGGCCACGTGACTCTCATGGCAGAGAAAGGGATATTAATTAATCTCGTTTGGAGCTATTTGTATTGGATATTATCCTGACCCATGTCAGCTGATCCTTGCTTGCTTAGCCACTCTCCCACTACTGGAAAGCTAGATCCTCACCACTAGACATAACTGGTCCTACTCCTTTGCCCAGCGCCTGTTCTCCCAGCACTCTGCTGCAAATCCCAGCTAAAAGGAGCAGGAATTGGCCAACTGGCCCCTTACCTCTTGTCTCAGCCTCCGAGATGAGCCTTGCAGCGGTTCAGCATCACGAAGGGCTGTGCTGGGGCAGGGGCACCCTCCGGGCAGCCCTTCATCCCACGGCTGGGTAGGATGGGAGCTGTGCTGGTCCAGCCCCAACATCCCCCTCTGGTCTGTCTCACATGGAAAGCCGTGTTTGAAAGCAGGCACTCGATGGGGGGATGCTGAACCGCTGCCACTCTTGGCAAGTAATTGGCCTACGTGTCCTGACACTGCAGTGTGCGTCCCCTCGGGGCATGACTGATGGCCGAGTGTCAAAGGGTTATCAGCAAGAGCTCGGCTAGTTTCAGACGTGATCTGGTCACACATATCCCCCCTCCGCTCACACTTGCTCTCCCTTGGAAAAGGAAAGGTATTTTGCTTACTTCCTTATTTTTGGTTTCCACAGTGACTTTGCCACCAGAGCTTTCTTTGATTTCCACTTCAATATAAGCTTCTTTCTCATCTGGGATCCAAGCTCGCTTCTTTCCTGGGAAGAAGAGGAGACACAAAACAGGTTAAATGTAGGAAGCCATTTGAAACTGTCAGCTGAAAGCCATCTCAATGCAATCTGACAGTGCTTATTCCTTCCTGTGTTCTTGGTCACAGGAGCTGGGATTTCTTTGCTTTCATCATAACTAGCAGCTGTTTACTTTGTCAGGGTTAACTTAAAAGTTGACAGAACTTAAAAGCCTGACACAACTTAAACTCCTGACAGAAATCTGCTGCTTCACATGTGCTTGCACTCGGACTGTCATGAAAAAAAGGATGGTGAGAGGAAGCAAAACTCCTCATTTGCTGAGCTGAGGGGAGTAAGTTGGGCCCTGGAGCCCGAGCATGCTGAGCAGTGGTACAGTGGGGTGGCTGGGAAGAGTGGACACCTCCAAAAGGAAAGGCTTTGACACCAATCCATCAGCCTATCTGCCCCAGCCCTCCTGCCCCTCGGGGTCAGGGGAGATGAGGGGCCACCCGCACTAGAACTGTAGCAAACAAGGGGAAAGTCAAAACCCTGCTTCTCCCATTTCTGAGACCTTCCTGTCCTCCAGGGTGGTGGGGGCAATTCTGCAGCGCCCGTGATACCATGAGGAGCGGCACAGGGAAAGGGATGGGGATGGTCTCCACAGATAGCCATGGCCAAGGGGCTGGCTTGGGGCACACACGCAGGACCGTGCCTAGAGCTGCCTCGGGGTCTTACCATCGAAGGGGATTGTCTGAAGCTTCAGCTGCTCCGTGTAGCTTTTCCGGAGGTATTCAGCAGCCTCCCCAAACTCACTCATGTCCAGCATGGACATCTTGCCTGGCTGGAGGAAGACTTGGCAGCAGCGAAGGAAGACTGAAGGACACCTGAACACTGAAAGGAGGGAAGGGACAAGGAGTCAGTGCATGGGGAAAGCACCTGCTGTTGGGCTGCTAAGCAAGAGCAACACAGTCACCAATGCTCTTTTAATTTTAGAGAACGAGAGAAGACAGTGCCAACAATACCAGCTAATAATAACAACTATAATGAGACAATTACATGAACACTTTACCTTCTGCTGCTATCAGCCCTGCACTGGAATTCCCAGCTGGGTGAGCCGGAATCACTTTGGTGTGAAAATCCACATTCGCATTTTAGGTGTCACCAGAGATCGCCAACAACACCCTTTTCTTGATAAACTCAGCTCAAACCTATTCCAGCTCTATAGACCTTATGGAGCCCTGATAATCCCCATGAAACCTCTGCAAAGACCTGGTCTGCAGAGCACTGTTGCAGGGAGATAAAATCAAGACTGGAGGTATTATCCCTGCAAAGACCTCTTCTAGAAGTCCTCTTGGAAAAGCATCTTTATGGTAGTGCTTTCTAATATCCATCTAACAGCAGAGCTTGGAAATGCCTCAGAGACCACGNTCTGAGCCTTCCTGAGCTGCCTGCTCCAGTGGGGAGCCGAGGAACTGGAACTTCACCCTTTCCTCCTGCACCTGAACCATCCGTC
>VWZY01009238.1:1732-27816 GCA_013399075.1 Chloroceryle aenea
CCCGTCCTCCTGCAGTGCCCTGCTCCCATCTGACACAGGCATTGTCTCTGCCACCCTGAGGCACCAGAGCCAGGCTCCAGCACTCTGCAGCCTGAGGCCTCCACCTGGGAGCCCACAGCTTTTCTAACAACAGCCTTCAGCCAGGTAGTGACGATGGCTGGATCTCTGCAGCAACTGACACCCTGCAACTTGAGGGGCAGTTGGGATGAGTGCCCTTCACCTCTGACCACATAGAGAGAATGAACTTACCTTGTACACTGGCAGAGACTCAGCACCCAGCAGGACACACAAATACCAGTTGCTCACTCTCTGGGACGAGCTGCTGCTATTCTTGAGGCTTCTCATGTGGTGTCCTGGTCAACACTGGGTGGTGCTGGCTCCACCCAGGCTCTCTCAGTTGCCCTTCCTCCAGCTGACAGCCCCCAGGACAAGCAGAGGGCTTTTCCCACATTCAAAAAGCCTCCCTAAAATGCTCTTTGTCGGCTCTTTTTGCCACAGATCCTCTCCCCAACCCAGTCTTACTTGCCCTGAAGCTGGTTTCTGCAGCCTTCTGGGCTGCACGAGTGCACTGCCAGCTCACATTGAGCTTCTCATCAATCAACACCCCCAAGTCCTTCTCTTCAGGGCTGCTTTCAGCCCACTCTGGCATTGTGCCCGGAATTGGCCCAGCCCAGATTCAGGACCTTGCCCTCTGACTTGTTGAACCTCATGCAGTTTGCACTGGCCCATTTCTCAAGCCTGTCAAGGTCTCTCTCGATGGATCCCTTCCCTGGAGTGAGTCCACCACACCACACAGCTCGGTGTCAACAGCACCAAGCTTGCTGAGGGTGCACTCAATGCCATTGTCCACGTTGCTGACAAAGGTGTTGAACAGCACTGGACCCAGAACAGACCCTCCACTTGTCACTGGTCTCCGCCTGGACATCAAGCTATTGATCACAACTCTTTGTGACCTTCTAGCCAGTTCCTTATCCACTGCGTGGTCCATGTCTCTCCATCCTAGAGACAAAGATGTCACGTGGGACAGTGTCAAATGCTTTGCACACGCTGAAGCAGATGATATCAGTTTCTCTTCCCCTAACAACCACAGTTGTACCTGTCATAGAAGGCCACCAAATTAGGCACGATTTGCCCTTAGTGAAGCCACGTTGGCTGTCATGAATCACCTCAGAGTAGGTTGCTATGTAGCTGAACGTTTTTATTAATGCTTATACACTGTATACTTCATTATTAACAGCAGAAAAAGATATGATTTCTATTAATTACACTCATGAAAATAGACTACTAGATCAGGATGAGGCTGATAAATGGAATTATCTGTAAAATTAAAAAAAAGAAAGAAAAAAAGGAAAGGAAACTCTATTCAAGAGAAAGCTGAAAGGCACTCTTATAAACTTTTACCCAGAGGAACCGCATCGCTGAAGCTGTTTAACTAAGGAGTACTATGAATAATCACCATATTGGCCCCAGATACACATTTTCTTCCCCAAAGCAGTAATAAGGAGGAAAAGATAGTCATTAGTAAACACCTCAGTGGAGCAAGGGGAAGCTTTTAACAATCCCAGGTGTGCAGAGTTTATAAGTAGTTTAAAAAAAGAAAAAAAGAAAAAAAGAAAAGATTTAGTGGGTAACTGTTTAAATTACTCTTTTAAAATGAAATTGGGCAATGTAACAGTGTAGTTTAAGGAACAAGGTTGAGGACTGTGCAAAACCATACACAAGACTTCTCCAATCTCAAATGTCTATGAAATTGTAAAGTGTATGTTAGAAAAACTATTATTCTGAATTAAATGTTTTCCTATTTACTTTGTCACCATCTCATGCCCATCAGCACTGCCTCCAAATGTTCAAGTGCTCAGGTGCAGGTAAGGACAAGAATGTAGCACGTACTAATGTGTGTAAGGAAGTGCTGTCATGATGTCACACTTCTATTTCTCGAGGGAAGACAGATTGAAATTCAGCCTTAATGTTTATGTGACAAGATAGATCATCATGGACCTGTGTCTGAAGGTCAAAATGAACATCCATTTCGTACTGGACAGGATAGTTCAGGCAGCTGGCATCTTTTTGATGTTCATGTTAGAGCCTGAGTAAGCAAGTCTTTGGTACAGCAGCCTCCTCCTCCACTGTAGCTTGTCCTGCTGACTGTCTTCCACCACTACATTTGCATCCCGTGTAGAGACTGGTCCTTTTGGATGTGTCACCATGACAGGTATCTGATCACCAGGCTGAAAGGATGAGTCAAAACTGATCTACAAAGCAACCGCCTTGAAAAACCCACCGAGACAGGCTGATAATTCCTCACCCCCTCCCTGCCCTTGTGAAAATTCTGTGTGAGCTGGAGAGACAAAGGATTTTACAGATTTAGGTAGTAAAAACAGTTCAAACCACTGCTTCTAATTTATCATAATCTAGAGGACCACTGGGTCTCTTCTGCTGGTGGAAGAGGGAAGGAATTAAGGGAGGTTTAGGTTTGGTGGAGACAGTTAAAGCTCATGCAAAGGGCACACAGTGTTAACTGTGCAGTTATCTTAGGAATGAACCACTGAAGAATAAACTGTAACTAATGAAGTTTAGGAATAGTTGCAGTAATTTCCAAAATCCTGTACAAACAGCTTCAGAGAGATAGATCTGTCTTACCCCTTTCCAGTCAGTGTACAGTGCATGGGCCTTTGAGGTGTTTTCCTGCAATGATTCAAGTAACTCTTAGGGAAAGAGAGAATTTTGTTCTCTCTTTATTAAAGAGGGGAAAATTTAGCTCTCCTTAGGTTCAAAAGCTTAAGGAATAATCAGAAGCTTGTTGAAGTAAATGGAGTAGCCCACTGGCTTCTCTTCAGTACCTACATTTTTCAGGAAATAATCTGTTTAGGTATGCCTGTCAATTTTGTTTGTATATTTGACAAAATTGATATGAATGCATTATAAGTTTAAGGATATTGTTAATAAAGAAGTGTTTGTCTATTCAGTGACCAGGGAGGAGAGCTGAGAGCATACTGCAGCTGAACTCCATTCTCAGCTTGTCCATTTTTCTGTGCATGTGAAATCAAGAATAATTCTCTTAAATTAAAGTCCTGGCCATGATTAGAACACCTTAACATTCTCTGCAAATGCTGTCAGATTATATGGGAAAGCCCTACAAAATGTAATAGAAAATATCTATTCCAGCCAGGTTTTCAGCCACCCAAGGGATTTAAGTACAGAACAATGCACAACAGTGCTATAGATTATTGTAGCAGGCTTAACAAATATGAACAAGGCATAGATCCCCTTGAAAGTCTAAAAGTTAGAAGTAAATTCTATAGAAGCCTAATACTTTTCCATGGAATGTTTTGGTTTCATTCATCACTTGCTACAGGGTTTTTTTTTTTCCTCTGGAGTTCCAGAGAAGCTCTCATCTGATAAAAATAAGGCATCTTAAGTATTAAAATGCTCTGCATTGTCTAATATTTTCCCTTTGCTCAAACTCTCCAAGGTATTTATGTTCCACTGTGTGTTAGGATATTTCTGAACCTTTTACAAATGATTTCCCCAGGTTGAACACCTTAGGTCTCAGTAGCCAAAGCCACCACCCTCCACAATGTTGACTGATCTAAAGCAAATAAACTTTTGTTTCACTTCCAGCCACTGCTGGAAGAGTGTACCAAGGCTCTGGCCTTCATATTTATATGAGGAGCCTTGGGACATCATATGAAAAGAGGCCAAGTGAAATTAATGGGCAATGTCTGGCTTCATAAAAGCTTCCCGTGCTTGCAGATTTCCAAGGCTTTATCTCTCTATCAGACACAAGCATCACAATCTTTAAACCAAGCGTTTCATTTTAGGGTCTAACTAAATGGAGGAGAAGAGGAGATGTGGGACTTCAGCATTCCCAGGTAGTTCCTGGTAGAGGAAGCTGCTACCTGCCCTGGGGCCAAGGAACCCACCAGCTCCTCGAGGGCCATTTGTGCCAGCACTTCATTGCCTTTCTTGTTAGAAACTCCAGATCTGACAGATGAGAGGCAGAACATCAAAGTACCTTGTTCCTTACACCACCTGGCTAAGCTGCAGCTCTTCATGACTAGGAACACCTACACCACTGACAGCACACATGAGGCACCTCCAGGAGGGTGGATGATAAAATTTAATGGAGATCTAGCTCCAATTGTACAATTATCTAAGCAAAAGAGCTGCATTTTATTTATTTTTTTTTTCCTGGCTCTCTATGATATGTCTTTGAGAACACCACAGGTGACAAACATTGCTTTCAGAAAATAAATGCACAGAAATAAAACTATTATTACTGCAGCTTGGATGGAATTTCTATCTCACCCCATTAAAAATTCTTACTGCTAATTTGCTGCTTAGTTACAAAGGTCATTCTCTGAATGAAGGATGAAACAGTTGTTTAGGCAGTGCAAATGAGAGCACTGATGGAAGAATTAATGTTTGACAATAATTGGGAGGCATTGATCAGTCTGCTTGTGAAAATTTAGTTTAAATTCTCGATATTAGACTGCTGGCACAATTAGTGCCACGAGGCTTAGTCTCCAGCATACAGCTCTCAGTTTTGTTTGCATCATGTGTTGGAAGAGCCAACACAGTCACCTGCTTGGCTGTCAACTCAATGCTACAAAACACCCACTCCTATAGGTATTTTTTTCTCTGTTTCCAGTTTTATTTCCTTATTTTCTCTATTTCAGCTGGAATTAAGATTTAAATCCCTTGTTATGTGCATTAGCAGTGTGCATTTGTATTGTCCTGTCTTTTCCAAGCGAATGGCTAGGACCAGTATGTCCCTGGAATGAGACAGAGAAATCTGCTTTAATAACTGTTTAAGGAAAAAATGAAATATTAATTGTATTTTATTTTTTCTAATGAAACTCTCAATTTAAGTGTTCTGTGTCAGAATAAAAGCTACTTCAGCAATTTTTTATCTTTACTTAAACCCAAGTTTCCTGGCTATAAGCATTCACCTAGAAGGCCTGAAACCCCCTGGAATTATATCAAGCAGGTTACTAGTCATCCTACTGTCAATTTTAGCTGACATATTAATCCATCTCTCCCTTGGCTGTACTATGGTACAGCAACTGCACTGTATTAATCAGGTGGATAGAATTGGACATTTTTTATTTTTTTTTTTGAAGAAGAGAGTGTGGGAAAATGCATTTTGACAAATTTAGAAGCAAAGATGTAATTCAATCTGAATGGCCATCAAATTGTCCTTTCTGGAAAATAGGAATTTCTTCAAAATGTCGATTTGATGATTTGTTTCACAATAAACAGAAATTTAAAAGAAATTTTGATGGTTTTCTGATTAATATTTTTAAGACATGATTGGCTCCTTATGGTGGTTTATTAGGACGATGACAGCTTAATAACTCTTCAAACTGACTTTGCTTATTTATAGATCTCCTTCTGTTATGTATAATTTGGGTACCATTACCTGAGATGTGTAGGTTTGCTATTTATAATGTCAATGCTAATAGCCAGTGGAGCCAAAAAATGAAGCATTAAATCTGGCAGATAACATAACAGGATAAGGACAACTATCTAAAACAAGATACATGCTGAACTTACCTTTTTTCTTGTGGTCTTTTCTCCTGAAGTCATCTTCCCTGTTATTCCTAAAGAACTAAAGAAATTCTCTCTCTCTTGTATTTTATATACATAATATTATTATATTTTTAATATATTATAACCTTATATTATAATCCACATTTCAATAAATATATCATAGAACATTTTCTATTATATTCCAGTGGTCATAATATATTAATAGTATTTGAAATTGAAAAGGTCTTCACTACAGCAAGAACTCACTGAGCAACTCAATTCTTTTACCATTTCTTTTTGCCCTTCATGTCATTCTGATCATTTTCACCACTCCCAAAAAAATGAAATAATTTGAAACCTGCTTAGTCCCCAATAGCTCTGACCACAGCCATCCTCTGCCCACCTACCCTGAGAAGCAATGAAGTATTTGATTCTTTCTCATGATTTGGAAGTCAAAACATCTCCAAGATTGTAATGAGAAATGGAAAGGAAGTTTTCATCCAAAAGTCAGTTCACTACAAAAATTATTTGGAAACTATGACTCGGAGACGGTCACTTTGGGTTGTTATTTTCCATTTTCAAGTCTGTCCTGATGAAAAGTAGATTTTTGAAAAGCCAGTGATGCCTTCATATGAAACTTCCCCAAGTCTAACAGAGAAAATAGAAAAAAAAAATAAAAGAAAAAAGAAAAAGAAAGGTCAAGAGAGGAAGGCAAGTCAAAACAAGGAAGAGGAAGGGAAAGAACGGTGGGAAGGAGAGGAAGAGGGGAAGAGGAGGGAGGTGGAAACAAAAAAGAAGAGAAATGCAGGGAAGAAAACCACATGCGGACATGCACATGTCTGTCTGTCTACAGCCAAAGTCTTACTGTGCTACAATTCAGTTTAACTCACATAAATTCAATGTGCAGTGCAAAGTCTTTGACATAAACAAGAAAAACCCAAGGAAAACAAACCCCATATTTTTTTTCATGTTTGCAAATGACTAACATTATGTTTACCAAATGCAATTTATTTCTGCTGGTATAAACAGACATTAGAATATTCCATTTCCCCAGAGACCTGCGAGGCCTTTTTTGTAACAAATAATTTGTTTATCTCTGCATTTTCAATTTCCAAATTTCGAACGTTGTTAATAATATCACGATAAGATTTTAGGAAACACTTAAATGAAAGTTCTAATAAAGTCATTTTAAATCCATATATTCAGTTTCTTTCAAATTCTCAGCCTGACAGAGTAAATCTTACCCTATTCCCTTGTTCCCCCAGTCTGCAGCTCCAGAATAAACACCACAATAACAGATTTTTTTAGCACCCAAAGGGCTTTGGGCAGCCTGGGGCTATTAAGATACAGTGCCAATAGCAATCTTAGTAGACAGTAAAGAGAAATGCATGAAGAGAAAGAAAAGGAAATAAATTTATGTACTATTGAGGTTGCTGCTTGCTCTACAGAAGCCTCTCTGTGCCTGTCAAAGCAGGGGGTCATTTTTTCAGGTGCTCTTCCAGGACAGACTTTAGCAACACTGCAGGAACAATGGAGAGGCAGGCTGCTCATCTGGCTAATGAGTTGTATTTTCTGTCCTGTATCTAATACAGTTTTAGCTGATGTCTATACTGTTGCTCGGGGCTGACAGTGACTCCCTTCAACCAACCTGGGTAATGTGAGTCACATTTCTTCATTCCAATCGCTTCTTTGAGGCTATACCAAAGTAATCTACAGTTGTGCTTCTTACTAATATATCACAACCTGTCAAAGAACTGGCCTAGAGGGAAGCTGTGGTGCTTTCTAAGAATTTTTCTCCTTAGCTGTAGTAGAAGAGGGAAAAGTGACACCGAGGGCCAGATGTCAAGAATGAGAGTCTGCACTCTTTTGACTTTCTTGCAAGTGTCACAACATATTAAGAGTCCCAATCAGAAATGCTAACTGTGCATGCTCAGATAGTGCCAAACATGCTGAAGATGGAGAAACAGATATGTGTGGTACCTCTCAATGCTGCAGTTCAGGGGAAGTTACAGACTGAAGGGCAGAGCTGGCAGGCTTCAAGCTGCAAAGCTTGCAGCTCAATCGGTATGCAGCTCCATGTGTGGCCAACCCACTGGGAGTTGACTATGCTTGTACAGTCCCTGTTGTCCTCAATCTTTAATGTACATATATGTCACAACAATCCAGTTGAGTAAGGAAATGCAATTAAATTTGTTTTGGAACTAAGTCACAGACAAATGACTGAGCTCATTGGGTGCTCACTTAGGGTTTTGCCACGTGTTCAGGAGCTTGGAGTTAAACTCTGCTTTATCATGCCATCAGCTATTGGTTACACTACTAAATCTTGTTTCTTATTCAGCCAGGCAGAAGTAGGAAGACTGCAGATATGATCACAGAATCATAGAATTATAGAATAGTTTGGGTTAGAAGGGACCTAAAAAATCATCTTGTCCAACACCTTCCACTAGACCAGGTTGCTTAATGCTCCATCCAACCTGGCCTTCAATATTTCCAGGGAGGGGGTGTCCCCAGCCTCTCTAGGAAGCTTGTTCCTCCAGTGCCTCACCACCTCATAGTAAAGAATTTATTCTTTACATCTAATCTAAATCTAACAACTTGCACTTGAAGCCATTACCCCTTAGCTGCTCACTATGTGTCCTTGTAAAACATCCCTCTACATCTTTCTTGCAGGCTCCCTTTCGGTAGTGGAAGGCTGCTGTAAAGTCCTCCCCGAGCCTTCTCTTCTCCAGGCTGAACACTCTGCTCTCTCAGCCTGTCTTCACAGGAGAGGTGCTCCAGGCCCCAGATCATCTTTGTGGCCATTCTCTGGACACACTCCAACAGGTCCATGTCCTTCTTATGCTGGGGGCCCCAGAGCTGCACACAGTACTCTAGGTGAGGTCTCATCAGAGTAGAGTAGAGGGGCAGAATCACCTCCCATGACCTGCTGATCACTTCCTTTGATGCAGCCCAGGATACACTTGGCTTTCTTGGGCTGCAAACCCACTTTGCTGGGTCCTGTGGAGTGTCTCAGCAACCAAGTCCTTCTCCTCAGGTCTGCTCTCAATACATTCTCTGTCCAGCCTGTATTTGTTCTTTGGATAGCCCTGACCCACGTGAAGGACTTTGCACTTGGCCTTGTTGATCTTCATGAGGTTTGCACAGGCCTACCACTGATGTGTGTCAAGATCCCTCTGGATGGCATCCCTTTCCTCCAGTGTGTTGGTTGCACCACATAGCCTGGTGTCACCAGCAAACTTGTGGACAGGGCACTCAATCCCACTGTCCAGGTCAGCAAAAAAAATGTTCAACAGCACTGGTCCTAATAGCAGAACCTCTTCAAGTTTAATGATGATTGTCATTCTTGTTCTTGACATACATTCCTGTCAACTGCTCCACAGTCCACAGAAGCTATTGACCTTCCAAGAACATCTGCATTTAGACTGGCATAGATTATTAGTATACAAAGGTGAGATTCAATTTCTGATTAGTATTTACTTGAAGGAAAGAAGGGAAAGGGAAAGGGAAAGGATAGAAAGACACAGACAGACAGAAAGACAGAACGAATTCTGTCAACACTGTAAGGGAGAAAGTGTTTATTGTATTCTAACTGCATCTCCATTCTGTTAAATGCACATTCTAGTAGTGTAATAAACATTCTTAAAACACTTTGAAGTTTGATTTCAAAACCAAATTGAGCTGCTGAATTATTTTTCCGACGCATTTGCTGGAACACAAATGTTTTTGGGAAACAGTCTTCAATACCATGTTCATTCTTCTAAACAGAGTGTCAGCCAATGTTAGGTATACTTAACAGCATTATAATTACCATTTTGCTAGGATGCAAAATGTCAAGACATGCCAGATGTTCTAAGCAACACTGCAAGAATACATGCTCTATTTTTTCTTCCGCAAGTGGCTAAACACAATTAAGCAAATTAGATATCCAGGAGTAATGAGAGGGGCAAAAGGTTAAGGACTACGGTGTACTGAACTCATCCTGATGAGCAAAATACATCTTCCTGGTAGGAATGATTTCACCAGTTCTCAAGGAGGGTTTCTGAATTTTTGCCACAAGGAGCCCCTATCCAATAAGGCACTTAAGTCCAAGTGCAATTTGACTATAAAGTCAACAGAAGAACCACATGCATATTCTGCATTGTGCTGGGCAGAATCAAATCATAAACCCCTAAATAGAAAGGAATATAATTTCTCACCACAACGACGTAAAGAAAGCGTTTTAATGGCAGCAAATCTCCAGAGCAGAGTAGTAAGGGAGGACCCTGGCAACAGCAGGGCTCCAAAGGAACATCTTGCTATAAAGAAAAACAGGCCAAGCCAGGAAAACAATGTTTTTGCTGCAGTTTATTTCCCTCTTTAATTCTCTCCTAATTCTAAGTGTCTCTGATATCTGCTGAGATTTTTCTTTGCAAGTATTTCCCTAGCTTCCTCTCACTATATGAACTGTCTAAGCTCTGTTCAACAGGAAACTTGATTTATAACTGAAATCAGTGAGGACTAAATCACTGCTAAATAAAGGATTTTAATGATTACTTATAATGTTAATCCAAACCAGTGATGCAGTTTGCAAAACCTTAGTTTCAGTGCAATTTATGTAAGCACACAAAGGACATTTTTATGGAGCGTGTTCTTCAGTACCTTGCAATGGTGATTAAAATACCTAACCTTGACTTAAAAGAAAATGCAAGGAAAAAAAATATTTTAAAAGACAGCTGTAGATTTTTTAAATTGTTTCCCTTATATTATTAAATTGAAAACAGGTCCTGTTAATTTTCTTTCTTGCATTTTCAGTGGGCACATAGTAAGCTTATTTTATTATTCCATTAATTATTGAAATATATATCTTGGAACAGTAAACTTTCCTCCAAAGGCAACTCAAGGATGATGTATTTTGTAAATTGAGAAAGAGAGGGAATAAGTTTGATTACTAGAAGCAAATGTAGCACAAAGCATTTAACAGCTGTACGAAAACTTTCTTAAACAACAAAAAAATATTCTTTTTGTCAGTAATGCTCTGGGGAGTAGGACTGAGAGTTTACCTTCTTGGATGGTAGGTTCAATTTTACATACACTTTTACTGCAACTCTTTTGGTGCTGTGGATTTTTAGAGGTTCAGCTGGAGAAGTAACTCTGTGCGATGCAGAGGACGTGCACTGTCGTAGGACTTGGTAACATTCATACTTTACAGCTTTTTAGGATGTAGTATTAGTAATATTCTCAAGAAATAAAAATGGATAGAACAATTCAGCTCAAACCAAATAAAACCCATGGAGTCCAGCAGATTATATTGCCTGTAATAACTTGAGAAATATCCTAACACTAAACGGCTCTCATATATCCAAAAAGGTCATGAAAAGAGTCATGTTAATTACCAGGCAGAACTCCCAAAACTTTGCTTTTGTGGAAGCACTTTTATATTAGATCTCTCTGAGAGTTTTATTTCACACTTCTGTCTTCAATCAGGGACATTTTTAAAATTGTATAAAACCTCCTTTGCCAGTAGGCTGCTGAAAACACAGCAGCTCCACCAAAAGGTGTTCTCTTCATGCAAAAAACCTGTGTTTTTCCAAAGATGATGTGCCAGAGAACTGGAAGTGTGCCTGAATCCAGCAACGTTCCAGCTGACCGATGGAATGACTTCTTTGGTCCAATAAAGTTCTCTAAAATTGCTCAAGGGCTCAGTTATAACTCATAAGTCACTACCCAAAAATGCTTCTCAGGATCCGTATTTGTGACCCCTCTCTTCTTTTTTTTTTAAGCCAGAGAGGTTCAGAAAAGTTTGTATAAGCATGAGATAAATATAAAATAATTAGGTGTGAAGCAAAGAACCAATCTAGGGACTCAGTCTAATAGAACAATCATCCAGCACAATGATCAGGAAGAGGAAAATCATTGAAACCATCAGTCCAGAGCATAACAGCAGTATAAAAGGCAAATAGGGCAGAGAATTGTTAGGTGACACACAGAATATAAAGCAGCAGAGGTCTTTACAGCATACGTTTACTTTGCTGTAATTGGAAGGAGTATTAAACTGCACAGGTGGCAGATAGCTGTGAACAGTCGAAAATATTTTGTCAGAGAAAGTGGAAAAGAATAATGGTTTTGGGTAAGAACACACCTTTTTCCCATTTGCACAGTACTTAATACAATAAAATCCTCGACTGAAATGCTTTACTGTCTCACAAACCATTATCATGATTTAAGTCAAAGAGCTTATAGAAAAATGATTAAAAAAATGAAGCACACAGTTACAGAAAATGCTTGAAATTGTTTCTTAAACAATATTTTGTACATGTAATGCCTTCAAAGACTGTAGCACCCAACTGCCTGTTCTGGGCAACCCAGTGAGTGTATTGACAACAATTCAGATCCAGACCTTAACCCAGTGAGGCCAGCACTATACTGGTAGAAACCTCTGAGCAACCAACACCAATTAAATTCCATTAGAAAGGATGTTATTCCAGGTATTTCCGACCTTCACTGGGGTTATTTCCAATGCATATCAGGAAGGTCAACTTTTCTTCATTCTAGTGCATGGATAAGAATAGATTCATAGATTCCAAAGCATATCCTCTAATATGCCACTTTGCTTTACATACTTTTTAAATTTTCCTTTGAGACTTTTCACATTATCTAGTCACAGTTCAGCACTGAACTACTCTGGGTGTTTGAGCCTTGTCCTTGGCTCTCCATATAATAACAATGTTCTATCAGATGTCTTTTTAAGCCTCATGCAACTGTAACCTCCCTTCTGCACACCAAGCCAAATACTTATTTTTTTTTTCCTCAACTGTGAACCAAACTACTTTTGAAAACAATGAAGCAAATAATGATAGGTTAATAAAGATCTATGTTCTAATTTAATATATTTATTTACTTTTTCTCATGACCTTCCAGTAATTGAATGATTTTCATCTGCGTAGTCTCACATACCGTAATGAATTTTGATATATTTTAATTAGGTTGAAATAAAATTAAAATCCAGTGTCCATTTGGGAAAAGTAGGAAATACTGAAGTGAACATTTTTAAAGGAACAGAAATACTTTGCTCTTTGCAGTTACTATAGCTATGACAGCCCTCAGATTTTGATACATCCTATATTTTTTCCATAAATTGTTTTTTAACAGTACCTCCCAAAAGAAAATTTTGCCTCTGAAACAGAAAAATCTCTCAATTTACTCCACAAATAATAATAATAAAAAAAGAAATAATAAATAAAATCAGTGTAATAATGAACCAATTAAAAATTTACACACTTAAAAATAATGAAAATCCCATGCAGTCAACTTTTGAAACTCATGTGTCAGGTACACAGAGTTCCAATTAATAAAATTGATTTTAAAACCCCCAAAAGCTTCTAAGCTTTATCACAGTGTGAGAGTGTTTAACACTTCATATTCCAGATCAACAAACTATCCAAAGAGCAAACTAGGTCAGTTAAACTATCTTCCTTTTAAGAAATAGTCATAATACTAATAATAAAACTAAATCCTACCAGAAGGAGGTTCTCAGACTATTTGCCTCAATTATTTGTGATTTTTTTTAATCTTGAAAATATACAGGTTTCATTAAAAAATATTAACACTGGCAGACAGAATTTCCTTTTTTTCCTCAAATACTTTTGTACTTATGGCCGATGAAATCTCCCTAGATAAATATAGAATCAGAAAATAAATTTGTTTGAGGTTTGTCTTCTCTTTGGACAATTTAGAAGAAAGCTCAAAGTTTATAAAATATGACAAATGTTGTGATTGTTGTTCTCAGAGATAACACTTGGAATCCAAGAAAGGCTCTTTGGGGAAATGGCTTAGGCTAGATATATTCTACTCAGATCTTGTATCAGAAAAAAAGTATTTCCAAAACACTTGTTTAACCTTTCAGAAGATACAAAAAGAAATCGCAGTGCCCTTAAGAGGGGAAAAAAATATAAAAATATGATAATCCTTCACAGGAAAACATTTGCTGAATATGTACCAGTGCTTAGGGTTTTCTCCTGTGTAAATTTAAATAAGTACAGCCCAGAATTTCATTCAAGTATTTAAAAAATTGAGATGTACATTGAAGGGTGAATAATGTTTCTGACCTAGAAATGGAAAGTCGTCCGCAGCTCACTAAGAATAAAGAACACTCTGCAAAAAAAGGGTTATTCAAATGCAGAACAGAACACACCATCTGAACATCAGCCAAGCAAAATTATTCACAATTATGATGTGGGTTTTATTGGGGGGGTGTGTGTTTTTTTCTTTATTTCTTTGTTTGCTTGTTTTTGTGTCAGCCTAGGCTGATCTTGTTCAGTGTAGTTACTCACTATTGCTGAGGGACAGGATGCAACGTAGTCAAGCAGAAGGCAAAACATCATCTCCACACCGTGGATTTGCTCTTTGTTCAGTCCAGGTCTCTACCACCTACAAGAAGATGAAGTAGTTGAAATGAGAAAATTGTCCATAGCTATTTAATCCATAGGAGTGAAAGCATAACCACAGACATTTGGTGGCAATCAATCCGTTATACATCTTTTGCTGTCTGTTATCAAAGCCAGGTGCTTCATTTGCTCTGCCCTGCTGTAACTTGAAATTCCCTATGTCAGGTACCTATTTTTCTTTTTTTTCTGCTTTGTTCCTTTGAAGAGCTCTGGCAAGCAGGGAGGGGCTGAGAATGGGAGGAGAAGGGATGCTTTCTGCTGACCCGAGCTACTTCAAGCATCCATTTGACTGGTTGCTCAGCAAGGTGGATAGAGCTCAGTTTAATATTCACTATCCTGGGTGGAAGCTGAAAAAAGTTTTGCCTCCTTCCTCCCATATGTATGTTGTAAGTTGGCTGATTCACACTTGTGATTTCTTTTTTTTCCTTCTTGAAAGGTCTAAAAAATCCCTGTTCACAGATATGAGCTTAGCAATAAATAAGATCCTGCAGTCAACACAGGGATTTCAGCAAAACAGATTAGCAGGCAGACCAATGGAGTTAAATTGCATTAATAATTAAATGACATTTCATTTGACTCCTATGAACAAAAGATCAATTTTTAGATGTGTGTATCTGGAAAGGAAACTTCCCACCAAAACAACAAAGATCTTCATTCTAACCACATCGTTACCCAGATTTATGCCGTGCAAATGACTGCCTGAAAAAACTAGTTTTGTAAACTAGTATATGAATTAATCGCTTGCAGTAATTCTGAACTATGAAAATAAAAAACATGAAAAGGGATTTTAAAAATCATTACTTTGAAAAATATTCATCTGTCTGAATTAGTAAAATTCTTAGAAGAAATATTAGACTCTAAATAGGGAAGTGATGTATTTACAGCAAAGATCAGGAGATATATTTCATCTAAGAAAGATATATTTCATCTAAGAAAGATATATTTCATCTAAGAAATTCTTACTCTTCAGAATAGTAAAAACCATAGTTCGATGGAGTGTGTCTGACAGTAAGATTTTAAAAAGATCTAAGTGTTTGACCTTTTTTTAATAAGTAGACTATTTCAAATGAGCACATCTGGTTTATGTTCCTAAACCTCTGGCCTTTAAAAAGTTCTGTTCCCAATTCACACAAAATACCATTCAGGATTGTTTGACATGGTGACCTTCCCCATAGGTGGCTGGCTGAATAAACCGATTAAATAGATTCAGGAATTTAGCATATATAAAGCAAGTTAACACTTGTATCCTGGAATCATTAGTAAATATACTTACCATTCCTCTCTGCTTTCTACTGTAGGTGTGGAATTGAACTGGGATTTTAAAAGTCCAATTATAAATAAAGCAAGCATTCATTAATTTTCATGTCAGAAAAGTTTCCATTATATTGTCACAGTTTCTTAGATAGAAAGCAACATAAATCAGAAGGAGTCAAGTAATTACAACATTAAATGTCATTATGGTTTCACGCGGATTGAGGCACTGAAGAGGTGGACGGGTTAGGTACATAAATTCAAATGGTCAGTAAATATTTTACAAACTCTTTTGTACTAGGTAAAGTTAAAAATTAAATAGTGTATGGGCTGGGAAGGTTTCTTTTTCTTTCTTTTTATTTATTTATNCTTCTATTTATTTATTTTTTTTTAACCATGACCATTAATAGCACATTCATTGTTATTTGTGTAGAGTGTAATTCTTTCTGACTTTGCCTTCCATTTGCCTGGAGGACAAGCCAGTTTAAAACTGTTCAGCACACTGCACCATGCATAACAGGTAATCTGTCTAATTAAGGCCTGTAAGGATGTTCAAAGTAAAATATTGAAGAGCTTCCATAACCTCACTTTCACCCTCCCTGTGTACCGCAGCTTCTGAGACTCAGAGATACCCTAGCCATTAACTCAAGTGTTTACACTCTAAGCTCAAATTCTACTTTGCCAGAATGGTTCATTTCACATTTTACAAGTCTGTTTTCTCATTTACAGGCAGAAAGCAATTTATCAAATTTTTATATTACATTTCTCAGCTTGTTCCAATATTGGATGATATAATATATGCCTGGAAATTCAAAATGCAAAAGCATACTGTGGCTTTACCCAGGGACCTAATAAGATTTATATCCACATTCTTTTTTTTGTGTGTGTTCATTTGGTGCATTTCAATGAATTATTAATTATGACCAACAATAAAATATTATTTTGCTCTGATGCACAGCAAAAGGAAAGATACCCAAGAGAAATCCATCTGACAGCTCAAAGTAGACATGGCCAAAGTATGCTCACAAGTTTCTCATCAAGTATAGCATGACATGCATCTGCCCATCAAATGAACCAGACTGACTGAGCCTCTCTGAAGATACAGATGTAATCTAGGGGGAGGTAAAGTCAAGATTTATTACATATTGGGAGGCACTGATTTGATTTTTTTTTATAAATAGCCAAAGCTACAACAGTGAACATGAAAAGATTTCATTCCATTTTCCAAACCTGTTTTTTAAAGGTTGACATATGGGATGGAAATGTATGGTAGGATGCATGTTCTGAAGATGACAGAAGTCAGATTCAAAGCTGCATGTAATAGCTTTTTACTTTGGAGATTTAAATCATACTTAAACTTACTATTATGCAACTGCTATAAGTAAGTTATTTTCTGCTGAGAAATTTGTTTTCATTTTACTTTTATTATGTTTTCCTAACTGACCTTCACACAAGTTTTCAGAACATTCTAGGTCCATATGCCTCACCTTCTTGTCATTTATAAGTTACACATCTTCTTGGGTTTTAGCATAATGAAAACAACACAGTTTTTCATATATTTTGGCTACACAGTATCAGCATTCTTTAGGCATTACTTACTAATGAATGTCACATAGCAAAAAAACCTCTACAAGTTTCTTTACTGTCAAGGTCATTATAAGAAGTGTTTTTGAAACTGCAGTGAACAAACGTTGAAAAGAAATGAAGTTTCTCTCCCTTATAGCTATCCAGACAGACAAAAAACATCTTGTAAAATATTCAGAGAAAATGTCAAGTTAAAAGCAATAGAGTAGGGCTAAAAAACATTTCTGATTTACACTTAAAATATTCAGATTTGTTTTGGTCTTCGTCATGCTACAAACAAGAAACTTACAGAAGATAACATTGTGCCTCACACATTAAGCTGCACTTATTTTTTTTCTCTGTAAACTCTTCAAATTAACTTGAAGCCTATTAAAAATACATTCAATGTGCTAAATAGACTTAATTGAAGAATATAGCATGCATTTTACCAATTCCTTAAAAAAGCACTTTTTACCATAGAACAAATGAAATGTTTCATGCTTATAAAGGATTACTAAGAATGATAAGAAATTTGCTTTGAAAAAATCATACCAAAAACTAGCTTAATGCTTATTTGAGGGAAAAAATGTCTGCTAATGGATTTGGACAGGCTGATCACGCCTACAATAGTATCAAGCATCCCAAATTCTTCTTCACACCATGCAGTCCCCAAGGGATCATCAACCTATAAAGCCCTGACCTTTGACCTTTCTATAGTTAACTGTCAACTGATTGTTGGCCAGGCTACCAATGAGCATGAGATCCCTTCTCTCTTTGTATTAACTACAAACGCTGGTTTTAGGTAAGACCAATTCACAATGTTTGTCCCCTGTGTTTTGAAGCTTCCCTTACAATCTCTTCTTCAGCTCCTACACTCCATTACAAGTCAGGATCTGATCTGAAATGCTAGAGACTCTTTCCACTGGACACCTCTGTCCACCTTCTTTATGAAATATTAACTTCCTTAACAAAACTGAATTCCATCACCCGTTTTCTTCCTACACCCTTCATCAGTTCACAGGGAAATACCTGATTTTATGAAAGGCTACAACAGTTACCTGTTTTTTTTAAAAAGGGGGACATTTCCAAGTTGAAACACTCAAGCTGTAACTGGAGGCCAGTTAAATGTTCATCATTCTTATGTGTTTTATAGGCACACCTTTACCTGAGTGTCATTTACTCCCTTATCTACTTCAGAGCCTGAATCAGCAGCAGCAGGGAAGCTCCTGTGCTTACAAACGTGCCTTGGTTCCCTCCTGCAGCCTTCTGAGGGAGGGGAGCTGCTGGCTCCTTCGCTGCTGAGTGCAAAAGGTTAGTTAGTGAAGTACACTGAAAAAGACAGACCCATGCCTCTGTTCTGTCCTTCAAGAAAGTGCCAGGAAAAGCATCATTACAGCAGCAAGAAGCAGGATGTTGCACAGGGGAAGTTTCTCAGTGTCTCTTTCAGATGCCTGTATCAAGTCAGAAACAATCTGATTCGTGGTGAGATTAGATAAGATGTTTCATTTTACTGAGATTGGAAAAAAAAATAAAATAGAAGACTAACTTATTCCACTAGACACTGTCAATATATGCAGATCCTGCCCCATGGTAAAACAGTACGCTCAAAAAGAAATCTAAAGCTTTATCCCTGTTATCTTCTCAGAAGCCATTCCCAGCTTTCCCACACCATAATTTTCAAAAGCTTGACAGTTTTCTATGTTTCTTCTTCCTTTACAAGGTGAAAATGCTCAGCAGAAATGACCTTCTATTATGTTAAATTGAGATGTAGTGACTAATGGTTAATTGTTATTGCAATTCTTGACCTGATCTGTAGTGCTGGAAACCAAATCTCAGTCTCCAGAGTGTAATCAGATATAACAGGCAGCCCGAGTTTATACAGGCAGTGTATTAACAACTGAGCAACTTCAAAATTGTTACCTTAATGAACAGTCTCAGATCTAATAAATTCCAATGCTAAAACTAGGTGAACACACAATTGTTTTCATTTGAACTGACAGAACTGAAAATAAGAGATTTCTCTTCTATTAGTTTATTCAGGGTGAAGAATAGTATTAGAAAAATAGAGGAAACCTTCTTACTGGTGTATTTTTTCAACAGCTTCAAGCTGTTAACAGTTACATTGTCCCCAGGTATGGGGTGGTGCATGTTATGGCTAAATGATTAGTTTAGAAGCTCTTGACATACAGACTTTTTCTGTTCCCCACTATCAGCTGTGAAAATGTATTTCCAAGCAATTAAACCTCATCTCCTGCTGGCTTGGGAGCCAGGAACCTTCAAATTTCAATTCAAATTCTTCAACACCTACTACTGCTGAAAAAAAAGAAACCCAAATACTCAGTTAAGAGTCACAAAGCAATCTATTGATATATGGTTGAGTGTCTTTTAAAGAGAAAAATGAAAGGCCTGGGAAGAAAAGTTGCTAACATTATAAGTAAAGCAGATGATAAAAAGTATTTGCTTTTCTTTTTGTAGTTTTGGAACTTGCAGCACATGTACACATCAGCAAGTCCAGCTGAAAGAGCCTTGTGCAGTACAATACAATAGGAAGACAGAATTATTATCTCTTTCCTTCTTCCCCCCCCAGCCCTAAATAAGACTTTCTGACTATACCATGTCTAAAGGAGGGAATCTCCATTTGCAAATGCTGGCAGCTCAGATAGAAAATGCAATATTAACCACAAGGTTATTGCATGGCACAGGTCATCTAACAGTGCTGTCTTTATGTGGCAGCTTGGTTTGCCTGTGGAGAGTGTCAGGCAGCTCAAAGGGAGGCAGAAACACAGCATCACTTCTGTCAAAGATCACCAGCTCCTCTGTGTAGATACTGGAGAGCTGAATATTCAAATGCAAGTTCATTTTAAACTATATTCAAAGAGCATTAATGCCCATTGCTAAGGCTCAGCTTGTAGGAACATGAAGGAAAATAAGGGTACACTGGTAGTAACTCTCTGTATTACTTAACTCTGCTACTGGATCTTTTGAATGATGCTTTGCCCTAAGTGTTTTAATTCTAACACGTGAGGTTTTTTCTGTAGTACAATGTCTTTTGTATTAGGGAGATAAATAAATGGGAGAAGGAGAGAAAAACCTCTTGATTATGTTGGTTATACATGCTAAGGAAAAATGGCAAGAGCCTTCCATCAGATGCTGTCACAGCAAGGATGAAGTGTTTGCTTTGGGCAGATGCAGCTGCTGCCTGCAATATTATCTTCATTGTTGCTTGTAACATGCTGTTACAGTTTTCAGCTTGCATAAAGCATAATCAATCATGTTAACCAATATTTAGCCTGAGCGTGATATAATTTCGGGCACTTCGATGTGGAGAAGTTTAATAATTTATACTGTAACATACAAGCTACTTGAATGAAGGATAGAGAATAAAAAATAAAGAGCTAATGTAGTTAGTTCATGCTTAGTTTGTAAGGACTGGGCTCAAACAAAAGGAGTACTGACTTCTGGGGGGGACATTCTTGTGAGCATAAAGATTCAGGGACAACATCCTCCCCGGGATTTGTCTGAGTAAGGAGGATGCAACTCAGTGCTTCTACCCCAACTTCTCTAACATTAGCAAAAATTACTGGATATTCACTACTTCCCAGCATGAAACAATTGTTTTCTTGACTCTGGTGGAAGTACCAAAAGCCTAATTATGTAATTACCTAAATATCACAGTGCAATGAGGGAGCAATGAAAGGTAATGCTGGCTTAAGAAATCACTCACCCAGCTGGGCAGTCATCACATTACTGCTGGATCCATGGACTTTTCATGGAAGTTGTATGCTTGCTAGATGTCTTTTGTCAGCAGTAGTCATCCTACTTGCTAGCTTCATCATCAAGACTTAGGAATATGAAGTAAAAGCCTTTTAATTAATTAATGTTTCTGCTCTCATTCAAATGGCCACAAACTTGGACTTCCTACATGGAACTGATAGCAGGCTTTAATTGCAATTAACATTAGTACCCCCTGTGTGTTCCTAAACTGCAATAATTTCCATACTTTTAACATACTAATAAGCTGGCCAACAGCTTCCTGCAATATATTGAATATTTCTAGTTAAACTTTGACATTGTTTCTAAGGGTGTAACTTGGTAATATATTAATCTCATACTAGTGGAAGAACAATATTTTTACTCCTCCAGCCTTTCTATGATCAGCCTTGATCATCTGATTTCCACAGATGTCAAAAGTAAGTAATAATTCCGACTGGATGAATACAGCAAACTTATTTCTAGGAACATTCTTTTGATTTTAAAGGAATGAGTTTAAATTGTGTACGCACGGCTCCCGTGATTACTTTCCACAAATATTTGAGTTAATGAATCTGTGGAAAAGAATACACAGAAAATGAACTACATATGTTGCCTGTTGTACAAATAATTTTTAATTTAAAGTGTAAGTATTTGGCTCTAAACTTTCAGAGATAAAGTTATCTAACCAGGGAATGGAAATATACTTTGTGACCTTCATGGTGAGTCTCGTGGTGGTAGATGCATGCTGGCTGGCACCAAGCAGCTTTTTGTCATTTTTTTGGCTAAAAGATAGGGGTAAAGTTTCTCCATTTTATTTTCTAGATACAAACATTCAAGGAAGATAGATAAAACAGGCATCTTTGGGGTGAAAAAAAAGATTAATTAGAGTTCTGAAAGCAGACAACCCTTTTCCCTGTTGGTTGGTTGGTGGTTTTTTTGATTCAATGGTTTAAAGATCTGAAATTTTACACAATCTCCTCTGGCCAGGATATTTTTGGCAGGTGGGTGTTTACAGAGATATTGTGTTTAAGCAAGGGAGTTTTGATGCTATAAAGAAAAGCTCTGGATTAGCTCTGGATAATTGAGGCACAGAGACAAGGTATTTCTCTCGGTCAAATGTTACAGGGATCATGCCAGGCTTTCACTTTCCTACCTTGCAGGTGACTCTTGTTTTGCTGACAATACTGCCAAAATGCATAAAATATCCAACATTTTTAATGCCTATTCCAAACCTTGTAGCTGGAATGATTGATGAGATATAATCAATGGGCCAGAATTTTCTAAAATTCCCTCTCTCACGTATCTCTGAGACAGTCAGAGGGACAATTTATCAACAGAAAATAGACAGGATTCTATAGGGAGATAATGCATTCAGGTCTGATTAAACAAAGCCCAATACTGACTAGTAGCTTTATAGTTTGACTATAATATGATTTATTCTTTTGTCTGGATGAAAGAGAAACAGGAAGAGGAGAGGGAATATGAAATAGTCACAAGGAAAATCTCGAGAAATAATTATTTCAATTACATTTAATTACAACTGTAGAAATAAATTTTAAAATGAAAAATTTTAAATATAGGATGAGATGAGGATCATTAATCTCATTGTTGAAGAAGACTGATAGTCTAGAAATATGTGCTTACTGAGAGGGAATTAAATTGGGTCAAATCTTCTCCAGCCAATTAGGTCTATGGCTTTCATTTAAGCTATTTTATAGGGGAAAAAAAAAGTCACAGCTGACTTTTCTGACTGGCTTTCAATGCCTACATCTTGCATATGTCTCATGGTGTACGCAGGGACCTACAAACTAGAAGGAGGCACAGAAGTAGATGCTCAGATTCACAGTCACCAGCAACCTAAATAGTTACAGTATTTTGGATTTGCCTATGCACTCATTTATGGGTCACTCAAAACCCAAGTTAAGTACAGCCTATTGTAGCATTTCTAACCAGATAAAAATGACAGATGCCTTTTGAATGTAGCAGCTTGATTTCCTGATCTACATCATCTCCTCAGCCTAGTGATGTGGTCTTCATAAACTAAACTGTGAATTTCTGTATTAAGTCCTTAGTACCCATTCAAAGTTATGAGGGAAGACAAGTAGAGCAATAATTACTTCACAGCTGCATTATAGTGAATTACAACAATGTAAGGTTGTGGTTTTGTGACACATACTGGATGCTGCCCACTCTTTAAATACCCTATAAAGGAAAAAGGTTTCCATCAGTAGCTATCACTCAGGCTGAGCAGTGCATTTCTTTGACCTGCAGAGGATACAGCACTGAGACTGCCTTCATTTTGCAATATTGGCTTAATTGTTCTTAACTACTTGAGATTTGTTGCAGGAATATTAATTCTGCTAGACTCATTTGGAGTCAATATGGCTGAGACAGAATTTCAGTCGAATTTCCACTGAAATTCAGAATTATCTGGCCCATTGTTATGAAGCTACTACTCTACAATGTAGGACCTGTTCTCATAGCTCTCACCTGAGCCAAACTTAACGAACTTCTGGAAATAGGGCAGATGTTGTGTTCATATTGGCCCTGCTTAGGCTGCAAGTGGTAGAAATTGACCCAGTGAGCTCTGGGAATGTCAATTCTAAGGCAATTATAAATGACTGCGGCTTCTGATGTCAGCTCCCCAAAGAATGTGTTGCCTTTCCAATGCTGTAATCATTTGTAACTACGCTCAAGAGGAGGGAGAGAAGTAAAGACAAAGGGAAGTAATTTATCTAACAGAGGAGGATTATTAGTTGAGGTGGTGTGGTCCTCTATTCACAGAAAGAAAACTTGATTGCACTTAAAATTCTACTACAGCCAAAAGATGCAAAGTTATTAAATAAAAGGTTACCAATCAGTCCTTCAAAACTCCATGGGGGAAAAAAAATATTCTAAAGACCTCAACAAGTGATCTACTTATTCATAGACTGTCTGCTGACCTTCTTAACAGACTGGAAACTTGCAGATATCGATTACTGCTTTAAGAAAAATGCCTTAAAAATCCTCGTGTATTGAAAACTTTTGTTGTCATGATCTGCATTTAAAACACTAGGAATGGATAAGGTCTGACTTTTTATTGCATTATTATGACAGAGCTTTTTAGCTTCTTAACAAAGTTATTTTAATCTGCATTTATAGTGCTGAGGTCTGTCCATTATTGCATAAAATAAGCAGGGATTCTGAGTGAGTTACTTGGTCATATTGCCAGGCTCTGTAGCACATCATAGATCTTTGTAAGGAGGTTTGAATGGATAAGTTATCTGGGGGGTTGTGTACAAGAGAGTGTGAATCCTTTTTCCTCCAGTGACCTTTCTGCATGTGGTTTTTTTTCCTTGCAAAGTATATTCTGAAACACAACAAACGTAGACTCTCTGTGCAATTTCTAACAAGTCAAGTGGAATTTGCTGATGTAAATAAACCTTCAGAGGAGGGGAAAGATCTCATCCTGCAGCTATTGCAGAGAAGAACATTTTCAGCTTTGAAAAAATGGATGTGGTTCTCAATACATGAGACTGACCTACTCCTCTTCAATTTCCAGCTGGCTTGTCAAAATTTAGCCAAACCCAGGCAAAGCACAGAGATCCTATTAAGGAGCTGAAATATTTAGGCTTACAATTTTAAAAGGATTTTAGAACTCTTGAATTACTGGGTACATCAATGTTACTTAGTCATATTAGATATACTGTTAGAGATACTGGGGCATCTCCCTGGCTAAAAATTATTATTAGAAGGATTATTAGCAGGACTAGGATTATGGAACTCCACTGAACATTACTCAGATGAATCTCCAAAAACAGGATGGATGTTCACAGGATGTTAAAAAGTGAAATAAAAACCCAACCAAAATGAATTTGTGAATTTGAGAATTTCAAAATTCAAGATCCTAAGAAATGTGCTCAAAGTGGGATAAAAATGTTTGAGAGCAATTGAGAGAAGCTGTGGAAGCCACAGAGTGAGGCAGCACTTCTGCTAGGACAGAGAGCCCCTCAGACTGCATGAATGGCTGGAGAAAACTTGTGCCTGGTGCCAAGAGGGAGGGCAGGTGACAAAAAGACAAGCAGGTAATCTGTAGAGCACTTTATCAAGAATACCTAAAATCTAAAACACAGGCAAGAAATTGCAGACTGGGATTTAGACAGGATATGTAAACTGCAAAAATCTCCTGTGAAGTGTTTGGGGGGACACCCATGACAAGGGGTGTTGCAGGTCCGTGTTGCAACGAGGTGATTTGGACCAATGTCCAGTGGTGGAGTAAGCTGGCACTATTGCTAATTGCCTGAGTGAATAAAGTGTGTAGCTCACTGGATAGCTCAGCTTCTCTGTCTCTATGACAGACTCTAATAATTTCAGCCATCTTAATAAAACACTTTGAAATACATGAACAAAGATTGCTATCAGAGAGCGAGATATTATTGAGAACTATGACCTCAACTAAAAATAATTTGGGGTATAATTTACCCTTAGCTTATTACTGAAATAAATTGTGTGTATTTCATCAATAGACAAAACATGTCATACTGTGTTCATAAATCAAGTCCTGTGTTTAGGTTTTCTAAAAGCTATAGTTAAGTGAGGACAGAGTTTGTGTGCTCTACAGATGTACACGATCATAATATTTACTAGTGATATAAGCTTGGCTTTGATTCTCTGCATTAACTTTATCAATGCAAGATAACAAATGACTGAAAGGAATTGAAAGCTCTGCTAGGAAGGCAATGTTGGGTGTATGTCTTTTGATTGATCTCCTAAACAAATCAGCATCTCTCCCTGGCTGAAGTATTCTCCGAGGCTGCTAATCATCACAAAAGAAATATTATACTTTCATTCCCAACTCAGACAATCCATTAATTAAGGCAGAAGTGATTCTCACACCATCAACAGATACAATACCAGTTTCAAGAGTGTTTTTTTGTTACCTGAGCGCCGCATCGTCCTGTGTGGCCATTTAGTCCCCCCACCCACACCAGTGGGAACGTGCTCCTTCCTTAATATAGATTAGATCTCCTGTTTTCTGAGGAAAGATGTAGAACTCTTTCCTCTTCCTCTTTAGCAGTCCCAGAGGCTGCAGGAGATACTTATCAGCACAGGCAGCACTGACAGATAGCTGCAGAGCAGCAAAGAGCTCCACAGGCAGCACAAAGCCCTGAGCTCCCAATGCCAGAGCTGGCAGATACATGGAAGCTGCAGAGTGAATTTGCTGGGTGACCACAGTCTTGGGGTAAACTCCATAAAGAAAATGTCTTGGTTTTTTTTTTTCCTCTCCTCTTGAGGCTTCTTTGACCTGTGCTGAAGGTTGTCTGAACTTCAGGCAGTCTCCCCAGTACAGTTCAAATATATTGGCCCATGAAGGCCAATGGTCTCCTGGGGTGCCTTAAGAAGAGTGTGGCCAAGGGAGGTTCTCCTCCCCCTCTACTCTGCTCTAGTGAGACCTCACCTGGAGTGTTGTGTCCAGTTCTGGGCTCCCCGGTTCAAGAGGGACAGGGATCTACTTGAGAGAGTCCAAGGGAGAGCTATGAGGATGATGAAGGGGCTGGGGCACCTGCCTTAAGAGGAAAGGCT
>VWZY01009240.1:2251-26285 GCA_013399075.1 Chloroceryle aenea
CGGGGGTCGGTAGGCGCTGGGGAGCGTCTGTCCCGTCGTGATGTCAGCAAAGCGCGCTGGCTTCGCCGGGGGCAGCAGAACTCACCAGAGAAGTAGCCGCGGGTGGGGAGCAACAGGAAGCGGCCACGGCTGTCGCTTCGGCCCCTGCAGAGAGGTGCTCCCTTCACAGATGTAATTCCTGGCTTGCTCCTGAAGCTGTGGGGAGAGGTGTGCTCTAGTTCTGTGGGAAAGAGAAATTCTGGGTTTCATGTTGGGCTTTCTTTGCATTTTATTTTTACTATGTCTTTCTACCTAAATGTGCAAGTCAACCCCTTATTCCTGATCTCACCACGTTCTTATCTCGTATTTAGTTGGAATGGCCTTGTACGTGGTTATATGTCAATAACATCTAGTTATATTTCTTATTCAAGGGGTTTGTGAAAGTTGTCAAGAATAAGGCGTACTTCAAGAGATACCAAGTGAAATTCAGGAGAAGGAGAGGTATTGTTAAATTGCTTGTAAAATAAAATTAAATGGCATTGATGAATATTCCCACTATTTTTTTTTTTTCATACATTTTCCACTGTTTTTCAGAGGGAAAAACTGATTACTATGCCCGGAAACGTTTGGTTATTCAAGATAAAAACAAATACAACACCCCTAAATATAGGATGATTGTACGTGTCACCAATAGAGACATCATTTGCCAGGTAAGGTCTGTGGTGCTTGCTGCTTACTGCACAGCATTCCAAAGGAAATAAACAGAAAGGGGGTGGATGAAGCAGCCCTGGGCTTTTTAGGCTTGATCTGAGTAGGTTTTATATTGTAAAATAGTTTCTCAGAGGACACCAATTGTTAATGCTGATGTAACTTCAGTAGTAAACTATATTTGTGATACAACTACTGGTGTCAACCTTCCTCAGCAAGGTTATTTGTAACAGAAGATTGAATTGTCTTGATGCTGCAATAAGTGGAAGCTTTTAGGGAGAGGGAAGATTTCTCTGTTTTTCCTTGTGTGCTGTATTTGAAGCCCTTTGAAAAGAGCCATTTGCTTGACTGAAGACAACAAAGTTGACTATGTGACCTGTCAGCCAGCATTGATTGTTGCACTGTATCCAAATGTGCCTCTCTTTTGAGAGGTTTTTATTCTGTGGTATTGTGTGAAGCAGTCAGGCCTTCTGATGGCTTTCCTGTGAGATGAAGGGAGACTGCTGAGTCGGAAGAGGAGGCATTTCTTGATGCTTATGAAGTATGCAGTTGCATGTTGCATCACACGCAGTTTCTCACTGTGGTTCCCTTTGTTATTTCAGAATCTTTTGGCTAATTTTGAAGTTAAAAACTCAGGCATGTCTGTTTTATCATAAGTATATGTTGTTAAGCTCAAAAAAGGAACGAGAAAGTTGTTTAGCTGTTGTTTCTTCAGAGAATGATTATATGATGATAAGAGTGGAGAGTGCTGTTTTTACAGTTAATTCAGACAAAACTATATGACCTTGATGTGGTTGCTTTATCTTTGAAACTCAGAAGTGAGTGCTGGCAGGTGCTTACATCTGAGTGACAGTGCTTTTCCAGTACAGAGGCATCCTTCAAACAGGGGACATTAATAAAACACATTGCCTTTTCCTGAGGTGTGCTACACCCTGCGTACACTACCCGCAGAAAGCGGGAGGAGTCCATCCACAGCCAAAATGATTCTTTGAAAGGTTGCTTTCATAGGCAGTTTCCTGGCCTCTTGATGTATGTGGAGAGGTAAACAGAAGTTGTTGCTGACATAAACTTTTTGTGACCTAATACAGATTTGAATTCTTTGCATCTGTACTTGAGTTAATTACAGCTTTGCTTTTTTCATAAGAAAGCTGTATTCCTGTCGGCTTAAGTAGGTGTCAAAGAAACAAACCGAGCCCAGAATTACTGTGAGCATGCTAACATTTGTTTTGTTACCAGATTGCCTATGCCAGAATCGAAGGTGACATGATTGTCTGTGCTGCTTATGCCCACGAGCTGCCAAAGTACGGCGTGAAGGTTGGCCTGACCAATTACGCAGCGGCGTACTGTACAGGGCTGCTGCTGGCACGCAGGGTAGGTACCTGTCGGGAAGTTGCTCCTGTTCCCTTACAAAAGGGAAAACCCACTTTATTAGTGGCCTGTTAATAAAGATGCATAACTTTTGCTCTTCACCATAGAGATTTGATGGCCTTTTGTGACTGTCAGATCACGATGAGAAGTGTGACAGCACCCAACTGCAGCTACAGCAGCCCACTTTTAAGTCTTGGCACTTAAAGTTTGGTGGAGGGAGGGAGACAGGATAAAAATGTAAGAAATGTACCTTTAGGAGTTTGAAATCATGTGAACAGCATCCATCCATTTTCCATACGACCTCGTGAATAAGTCTAAGTTCACTGGTGTACCTGTTGGAACAGAAGGTTGAAACTCAGGACGTGCTTACGGGGTGGTTGCTAACAGCTTGTTATAGTATGAGATGCATGGTTTTTATAGACATTTGTTAAAAATATGCAGATTCTACTGCAAATATGTTGTTTTAAGGTGATAAGGATTCTTAATTTTGTTGTGAATGGAAAGAATTTCAGGAGTTTTTCTTTCTCTTCCCTGTTTCCCCCCCAGCTACTGAATAAATTTGGCCTTGATAAGATCTATGAAGGCCAAGTTGAAGTGACTGGTGATGAGTACAATGTGGAAAGCGTGGATGGAAAGCCTGGTGCTTTCACCTGCTACCTGGATGCAGGTCTTGCCAGAACTACCACAGGAAACAAAGTCTTTGGTGCTCTGAAGGGTGCTGTGGATGGTGGTCTGTCCATCCCTCATAGGTAAATTCCTTTAGAATTCACCTGAGATGCTTCTGTATGTGACAGTCTACCTATGCTGTAGCTTTATGTTGAAATAGTTTTGTTACTACTTGCTAATGATTATGCAGCTTGGGTTCTGGGCTAGGGTTCTCATTGTGTGGTTCCTTGGTTGTTTTCTTTAATCCATTAAATGCACTTCTGACAGTGCTGCTGGGAATCTTGCAAATATCAGTGGATGCCGTTAAGCTTTTAGAAGCTAAAGAGCCATCCTGTTGCTTTTAAAATCATCAAGTTACTGAATGGACTTCAGTAAATATCCTTTAGTGTTTTGGGTTTTTATGTCTTTAGCAGTTTGTGTGTATATCAATTTCACAGTTGTCAGTACAACAGTAGATCTGAGCAGTCCACCTGCACTTAAAATTCCCATGTGGAAGCTTTGACAATTTCTATCACAGGCTGTGAATGAATGAGACAAGATTTTTGTCAGTGTTATCTCACACTGATGGTACAGTTGACTGCTGCTTTTTTGCTAGCAGCAGTGGGGGAAAATCTGAGCTCTGTTGGGTACTTTCCTACCGTCTCCCACACTGTGCGGTTCATTCTTGACTAAGTGTCCAGTTTTTCTGACTCAGCTGCTGGATGATGACACTCCCAGTGACTGAACACTCTGTAGTTGGTCCATGGTGTGTATGTGATGGACTACACTGTTTCAAGACGGGACTGATGGCGGCTGAGATGAATTGAAAATTTCTGTTGGTTAAACCTCATTTTGCATTAGAGGCCACTATCCCTCCGTTATCTGTAGGAGAATCTGATGTATCTGTCACTTCTGTGTTGAACCTGGCCTCTGAACTAGAGCATTTGGCACTGGGTGTTGATGTAACTAACTGCTGTTCCACAGCACCAAGCGTTTCCCTGGCTATGACTCCGAAAGCAAAGAGTTCAACGCAGAGGTTCACCGCAAGCACATCATGGGCCAAAACGTCGCGGATTATATGCGCTACCTGATGGAGGAGGATGAAGATGCCTACAAAAAACAGTTCTCCCAGTACATAAAGAACAACATAACACCTGATGGGGTAAGAGTGATCTGGCTGGCTCTTGGGTGTTAATAGAGGTGCTGAGAAGCCTTGTGTAGGGACTTCCTTAGTAACGCAAGTAAGCTTGATGTGTAAAATGATACGATTCATGTTGTACATTATCCAAGTAGAGAAAATATTTTTTTCCCCCTCATTAAGGGCTCTTTAGTATACCAGAGATCTTTTGAAATCAAGATTCTTTTTCCTGCTCTGAAGTTTAGCATCCTGCCTATAAATCTAAGCTTACAGGACTGCATTCTAAGCTGGACTGGTCTTTGTTTGTTTGTTTGCTTGGGTTTTTTTGCTATGGAAGTTACTTTGAAGTTACTGTACAAGCTACCCACTCATTCCTAAGCCTGCACCACAGCCTGTCACCACAGCCTGTCACTTAGGCAGCTCTGGTGGTTGCGGCAACTGTGAGGATGTGTCAAATGTGGTTTATGATTTGTGTGACCCTAGAGGTAGGTCTCTGTCCCACGTGAAGAGAGAGCAGCCCAAGCTATCTATCTCCTTGCAGAAGCCAGCATCTCTTGAGGCTACAGTGTGTGTAATCCATGTTACTGTAGTACTACTTACAATTTGAGAGCATTCTGTACACAACATAGGGTTACCAAGGTGGTACTTTCAGATGGCTCGTCTTTGCTGCTTGAAATTTTTGATTGTTTTCCACTAGTGGTCCTGAAGTTTGAAAAAAACATTCTCACAGTCCCTTTTTAGGCTGTGGAAAACTTAAGGGAATTCTTCATTCCTTTATTGCTATGGGGTTTGAGTTTTTCAGTAAATGCAAGTTAGAAAAAATGTAGTTTTTACTGTCTTTCCTAAGAAATGAGTAATATTGTATTATAAATGCCAACTTCATCTGTGTTACTGAACAAACAATACTTACAACTTGTAGTGCAATGAAGTGAGTCCAGGACTTGTGTCAGCAGCTGGGCACTCTTTGTACACCTCAGTTTTCACATCTAGTGGTCTTAATTAAGCACCAGTAAAGGTGTTCTTAAGATTGGTGCCATTATGTTGCCATAGTTGTGTTTGGGACAGAGCAGCAATATTGCATCCTTGGGGAGAGTGCAGGGACCGTTGTGGTTCCTGGAAGACTTAATCTGTAACTGCTTTCACAACAACTACTTTTTCCTCTCTTGGTAAGCAGCTTTGTAACATATACTACTGTAGGATCTGAGAAGTGGTAAGATTACAGGTCTAAACACAGCTGGTGTGGAATAAATTTGGGTCGATAAGTAAGCATGAAGTATTTTACTCTAGGTAGAAGCAGAGTAACTTTCTGTGACTCCAGCCTTCAAAAAGGGCAAGAAGGAAGATCCATGAAACTACAGACCAGTCAGCCTCACCTCCACCCTGGGAAAATGATGGAGCGGCTCATTCTGGAGGTCTTCTCTAAGCACATGGAAGAGAAGGAGGTTATTGGGAGTAGTCAGCATGGATTTACCAAGGGAAATCATGCTTGACCAATCTGATGGCATTCTGTGATACTGTGACTGAATGGGTAGATGCAGGGAGACCAGTGGATGTTGTCTGCCTTGACCTTAGCAAGGTATTTGACACAGTTTCTCGTAACATCCTCGTGAGCAAGCTCTGGAGGTGTGAGATGGAAGAACAGACAGTGAGACAGATTAAGAACTGGCTACACAATAGAGCCCAAAGAGTGGTAAACAGTGGCGCCAAGTCCAGCTGGAGACCTGTAACTGCTGGAGTCCCCCAAGGATCAGTGCTGGGTCCAGTCCTGTTCAACATGTTTGTCAATGACCTCAGTGAAGGGACAGGGTCTGCTCAGCAAGTGTGCTGATGATACAAAGCTGGGAGGTTTGGCTGATTCACCTGAAGGCTGTGCAGCCATTCAGCATGATTTGGACAGACTGGAGGGCTGGGCAAAGAGGAACCTAGTGAGGTTCAACAAGGATAAGTGAAGAGTCCTGCACCTGGGAAGGAGTAATAAAATGTACTAGTAGAGGTTAGGAGGCCATCTGCTAGAGAATTGCTCTGTGGAGAAGGACCCTGGAGTCCTGGTGGACATAAAGGTATCTAGGGGACAGCAGTGTGCCCTTGTGGCCAAGAAAGCCAGGGGTATCCTGGGGTGCATTAAGAAGAGTGTGTCCAGCAGACTGAGGGACACACTGAGGGAACACTGAGGGTGTTCCTGCCTTAGGAACACCTCACCTGGAGTATTGCATTCAGTTCCAGACTCCCCAGTTCAAGAGGGACAGAGATCTACCCGAGAGAGTCCAACAGAGGGCTATGAGATCAATTAAGGGACTGGAACACCTGCCTTCTGAGGAAAGGTTGAGAGACCTGGTGCCTTTTAGTCTGGAGAAGAGAGGACAGAAGGGATCTAATTAATNACACTGAGGGAACACTGAGGGTGTTCCTGCCTTAGGAACACCTCACCTGGAGTATTGCATTCAGTTCCAGACTCCCCAGTTCAAGAGGGACAGAGATCTACCCGAGAGAGTCCAACAGAGGGGTATGAGATCAATTAAGGGACTGGAACATCTGCCTTCTGAGGAAAGGTTGAGAGACCTGGTGCCTTTTAGTCTGGAGAAGAGAGGACAGAAGGGATCTAATTAATGTGTATAAATATATGAGGGCTGGGCATCAAGAAGGGGCTACCTCTTTTCACCTGTGCCCTGTGGTAGGACAAGGGGCAGTGTATGCAAGCTAGAGCACAGGGAGTTCCACCTCAACACAAAGAACTTCTTTACTGTAAGATAAACTTCTTTACTGTAAGGCTCTGGCCGAGGGGTTTGGACCCAATGATCTCCTGAGGTCCCTTCCAACCCCTAACATTCAGTGGTTCTATGATATCTAAAGTGTCTTTGAATTTCAGCGTAGGGAGGCTGCAGCACTGAAAGCAGGCCTCAGAGGAAGTAGTGCTTCAACTGCAGGATGCTAGCCTGTATTTATGAGACTCGTAGGCAGCCTGTAGTTACCCTGTGGCCTTCTTTCCATAGCTGTATAATAAGGGCAGAATTACCTTCTCTATTGTGTGTCCAGGTTGTGGGCTTGGATACTCAAATTGTATCCTAGTGATGGTAGGCATTTCAGTGTGCTATGGCTGTGGTCTTGTGTATGAAGAAAGTGTTCTAAAGGCAACTACACAAAATTACAGGCTGTATTGGGATGTTTCTGGAGCACGCTCTGGAAGGGAACTGTATCTTGGATTTTACAACTGGTCTGCTATGGAGAATTTAACTACGTGTTGCCTTTGTTTGTTTGTTTTTGTTAAGATGGAAGAAATGTATAAAAAAGCCCATGCTGCTATACGGGATAATCCAGTCCATGAAAAGAAACCCAAGAGAGAAGTCAAGAAAAAGAGGTAAAATGCTCACCCTCTCTAACATGAATGTGACATTTTAGTTACACTAGAATGAGCAATGTAATTCACGTTGAAGTTGTGTCACAACTCACATGTGTGTTTGATCAGATAAAGACACAAGCAGTTCTGTGTAACTTTGTCAGGAGTTAACTTTAGCAGGAGGGATCTAAAATTTAAAACCTCTTAACTGTATAGAAGAAAAAACTGGAGCAAGCTTGTACCCTGAACAGCTGCATCTCCTGTGTATCCTCAGCTCTTACTGTGCTCAGTGGGAAAGCTGCTTCTCCTCAGCTGGGGGCAGGCTGACTCGTGTCAAAAATAGGCTTTTTCTATTATTCAGGAGTCTGGGAGAAAAGAAATCAAGGCACAGCTATGGTATTGGTCTTGATACTGTCTGCACTCTAGTCACAAAAAGTGAGCTTTCTTTTTGAGAATTAAACTGTTGCAGTCTTAACCATGCCATTTTGTGGTGCACTGGCTACAATCGTGTGTCACTAATGAGGAAATAAAATGTGTTACAGGAGTGGGAGGGTATCTAGAGTAGCGCTCAGTCACAGTTCTGATGTATTGCAGTGTTTTTCACCACACTTCTGCTTGTTCCTGCCTTGGATGTATCATGCACCGTGCTTACATTGCAGGTGGAACTGTCCCAAGATGTCCCTTGCCCAGAAGAAAGACCGTGTTGCTCAGAAGAAGGCCAGCTTTCTCAGGGCCCAGGAGCGTGCAGCTGATAGTTAAGACAACTTCCACAATTTTCTATGAAGCTTTGGAAAAAGTGGCAATAAATTTATTGAGTAAGCAACTGTGTAAGACTGGCTTATTAACGTATCTTCTAAAGATGCAGAACTTTTTATGTTCCAGATATTCTGTAGCCTTAAGGGGTGTGTTTTCCCTTTCAAAGTGTTGTATGAATTGAACTTTGTCACAGAGGAGGAGAGAGGTGACAGACTTCAAACCAAGGCTGCTGCATTGAATTATTCCTGTAAGAAGGTGAAATCAATTTGATTATTTTTTGGCATTAATAGTAGCAAAATAAGTTACTGCTGCTAAGTACAAAAAGATTTAAAACTTTAAAGAAGTGCTTTACATGTCCTTCACGATTTTTCTTTCAGCATATTTAATGTTATGGGGGAATTGCCTGTAGCTCAAGATAAAAAAACAGGAGTAGTTAGAGTAGGTGTCTGCTCTGCCCAAAGGCAGCCTTAGGCTTTCAGGAGTACAAATGGCACCACTTTCCCCACTTTGACTTAACCTGTAACTGATACAGGAATATTGGACTACTTAAGCTTCCTCCAGTAACTGAAGTAAGCACTTCCATGCACTTGGATCTGGGACGCTCAGGCTGCTTCCAAAACAGGTATTGTCTTATGCTGAATACTTTACCTACCTTAATCGCTAGACAAGGTATTTCACTTCTGAGTTGTCTATGTATGCTTAGGCTACAGAGGCCTTGCCTTGTCCTTATCCCTTATTTTCTCCTCCAGTTCAGTTTATAAGCATGTCTTATTTTTCTCATTAGACTTACTGATGTTGCTTGCGCAGTTAAAACGTGAGTCAAGTAGGCTGCATGGAGGAAGGTTTTGCTTTAAAGATGCTAACAGATACCTGGTAAATACTGCTATTGGAAGAGAAAAGGAGGCTTGTGATTTATTGTAAACAAGTGTATTTTCCAATGAAAGCTCCAACTTTATGCAACAGCAATAAAAATGAAGGTTCCATAAAACAAACTGCACTATTAAACGTGTTTTCCAGTTGTTCAAAATACCCAACATAATTTTAGACTCAGTAATCTTCTCTGCCCAAAACCTGCTAGCAATTAGTCAGATTTTTCCACCACGAACATGACCACTTTACATTTGAGTGCATTGCTGCCTACAAATCCTCATTAGCTTGTCATTGGAGGACATCACCACCACGTTGAGGCAATAATCAGCAGTAGGACAGTAATTCTTAAACTAAAAGGCTGATTGATGTATACAGAACAGTACACTCCTAACCCAATCTGCCTACTCTAACACAGGGTATGGAGAAGTGATTTTATTGTTCCTGTACTAGGATTTCATCATCCAAGGAATGCACTTCATACAGGATACCCAAAGTGAGTGTCAGTGTTTCAATATTTAAATAAAGCTTGTGCTTCTTACCTTTTACCTAAGAAAAGGAATTAAGGAGGCAGGATTGAGAAGTACCTGTATGACTGCCACTAACATCATTAAGGGTTGAGCTGCTTCCTAGCCAAAGCATTTCTAAATTAAACGTTAAGTACTGAGCACAGTATGAATGTGTTCTCTGTACATCAACTGAATAACTGTGAACGTAGATGCACATCTGAGAAACGGGGATGCAGATGGACGGTGGTTCAGTGGTCCTGCCAGGAGGAGTGCTGGTGTTTGTTTACTCATGATTGGAGACTTAACAATCACTCATAGATGGTACTAGAAAGAATAATAGCAACACACTACAGCTAACTTAGGTTCCACCTCCTTCCTAGCTGGTACTATCTCATAGGCTCCTAGTTAAGCAATATTCCATCATCCTGAAGAATCCAGCTTCTCTCCTGCAGTTCCGGTCTAGCTCTGGCTTACAGCCTTCCTTGCAGCAGTAAGGAGATTTAATTACAACTCTGTAGCTGAATTTGGAGGGTCAATAAAAAGTCAAGACTATCCACAACTGTTGCTTGCTTCATGTCCTACAGCAGATTCCTATGCTATGCAAGCTTCCTTTTTTAACTTGGGACACGTTTGCCTTCAGTATTTTCAAAAATTAACGAACTTCGGTTCTTACCCAGTAACGTTAGTCCACAGACTCCTTATTTTCAGTATTTGCTACAGATTAATTTGGTTTAAAGGTTTTAACTAAAGTACAATGCTCTACAGTTTCTGCCATGGATGTAGATGGTGCTGCTAGACTCTATACATGGTTTTAAGAAATAATATATTCTAAACTCCTTGGCTCCCACCACGGTTCACTATATAACGACTAATTAAAAGTGTTGAACTACTTGAGAACATTCAAGATGTAAGCATGAGGTAACAAGGTGTAAACAGAATCTCATTTAAATCTCATATTACAACCTGTTAGTTCTAGAATAAAATTCTGACTTTCCACAGTTAAAAATTATTAATGTGCAAATTCTGCCATGCCAAGGTATTAGTAAACTTCAATCTCACAGTTGAGTTTATTCACAACAGCAGCTTGGACTAGGACACATTATTTGCAGTGGTGGTGTTTCTTCATGGAATTAGTTGGGATTAAAATCTTCTGCAGGTATTTCACAAGTGAGCAATGATTTTTACAGAATTGTAAGATGTTCCATCACTTGATGTGGTGGCACAGTGAAACTTTTCTCCTGTTCAAGATCTGACAAAGTGCACAGAACAGTTGAGCATGCAGGGTTTTTCTGTAACAGCACTGGAACACCAGAGGTGCCTCTGGCCTTTGCCCAGTCTTTTCAGTGGCATAGTCTTTGAGAAGTCCTGCCATAAGGTACTCACTGAAGGGCAGGAGTTAAGAGCCATTAATAAAATCCCAGTAAAGAAAGGTCTTTAAAAATGCTGCAGATCATTATCAGATGTGGTAGGCCACCTCCAGTGGCAGGCATCAGTATTACCTTCTGCTGGTGGAGAAGCTAAGAATCATTTGTATGGGAGATTTTCTTCCACAGTAACGTTTTTAAGTTATTGAGTATTAAAGAATGCTCCATTTCCATCTGGCTTGCTGTGACTTTAAGGGCAATACACAAGTACAGTTGCTTTTCTAGTTCTTCATGGATATCAGAAGGAGCACCACGAAGCAGATAGTCTTTAAGTAGCTGACAGGCTTTTGCCAAGTTTGGCTGTATTACTTCTGTGGTACATCTCATTTTGCTGTGGTCACACAGAGTTCTACAGTCTGTACCATAAATACAGTCCAAATCTGATTCACACTGACGGTCTTTAATTAATTCCTTCAAATTAATTTCTGGCACAATTTTTCTCATGTCCATCATTTTCAAATCATACTTATCATTATATCCCAAATTTTTGGCACTTGTATCACACATAAGAAAGTTTCCATAAGGTCCATGGAAAATATCTTCCACAAATTCTAAAAGCCCTATAGCTATTTTTGCTTTTCTTGGCCATGATGGAGTAAACCACTGGTCCATGCTTCTTCTGAAGCCAGGGGGAATGAAAAGTTCTATAATCCATGGAAGGCTGATTCCATAGAGAGAGGTATATTCAACTCTTTCGGTCACATAGAGATCCCCACAAAACCCCATCAACTTGGGAGTATGCTCTTTATCCTGCAAGATGACCATTAACAGGAACTCATCGAGCTGCAGAAGTGCCCATGCAGATTTCGCCTCTGGCAAAGAAACTCTACCATCTTTGTTTCCATCAGCAAAAGATAGGATGAGATTAACCAGTTCTGAAAGATTTCCTTGTTCACCCAATTTTGCCTAAAAGCAACAAATGAAAAAGATTAAGTATGATTTAATTAACTACCACCAATCCCCTGTCACTACCTCCTGTCACTCTCCTATGGGTAGTAGATAGAGTACGTTAATGTTCTGGTTTTCATTGGTTATGGATGTTAACAGGATGCTATCAGATGCTGAAGAGCTTCCTCTTTGTTCTGTTTTCAAGGGCACCAAGTGTATGATCTTCTGAAAGTAGTAGTGCTTGACAACAGCAGGAGAATTTTAAGAAACCCCAGATCCATACTGACACAGCATCAAAGTGGTTGCATTATGAAAATTCAGGAGTAGCATTAAGGCAATAGAAGTAAGTACTGCATTAATACAGCACAGAGAGCTGGGAGAAGTACTGCTAGTTGTGCTGGTTAGAGAGATTGCTGCTGCTCACTTAACATAATAACTGTACAAGCATGAACAGTTTTCAAGTTGTGCTTCACTCTTTGTCCTTGGTTACAAATAATCCCCAGAGCAGAAAAAAAATAAGTATTTTTACCATATTTTCTATACAAATACAAATGAAAGCTGTAGATAAGCAAGATGAATACCAGCTTTTATCTGGTAGAGAGGACAAAACCTGATGGTTACTTCAAGATAAGCACCTCTGGGAAAAGCTGGTTTTGTGCTGATCATTTTTCTAACATGCACTTGAACAAGGCTTGTACAGTAGGGCACTTCTGTCAAAATAGATTAAATAAGTACATACTTACTTTGAAAAGACCATATACCATTTCTTTGAATTTCTCAACAGTGGTTCCTCTTGTTGGTTTATCAAATAGGACTATTTCCTTCCTTGGTTCTGGGTCAGTACCAAAATCAAGTTGAGCAGCTTCTTCCATCTGGCATTTTATAACACCTTGCAGATTTCCCCAGATTCCTAAATACATCTATGCAGGAGAAGAGGAAGAAAGGTAAAAAATGCCATAGAAGTCCATCATCTAAAGACCACCTGTGCTCTGACCACTGCTGCAAGAGTTGAGTAGCAACACAGATTAAAAACAAGCCCTTCATACAGACAATGCCCAGAGCCCACTGAGACAATGGTCACCTCCACAGTACACTGCTGCTGGTGCCTGGGATCCTGCCACGGCACTGTCAACACAAAACCAGCTTGAGAAACGGTGTGCTGGCCTTGCTACCACCTCTGCAGAGGTTGGTAAGAACCTGCTGCTTCTGTCTGGCAGTGCAATAGCAAAGTAGTAGGACCCTGTATAAAAGGGGAGTTACTCTGCCAAACCATGGAAGGATCCAGCATATTACATATATATACACATAAACGTTTCTAAAATACATATGTATTATAAAATAATATACCACTCTGCAGATAGGAATAATATATCATATGTATAGGTACATATTGACAGTATTTTATGTCATGTTAATATTTATTATACCTATTTTTTTTTGTATATTGTTCTATACAGAGATCTATAAAAACATGCTTTGCATGTCACAGCAGATAAAGTTTGAAATAATCTCTATTAAGTAGATCCAGCTTGCTGATAATAAGGTCTGCTTCTGTGCCAGACAGTGATATTTCCATGAGAACTAATGTAACTGGGTTGGATGAGTAAAGCCTTACCTGATTATTGGGCTTTGTTGACAAACACTTTCCAAAGTAGAGCGTTTCTTTAGCACAAAGACTGCTACAGGCTGAGCCATCGATAACTCCGGTCTTGTATTTATCGCACTGGAACAAACGGGAAGAGAAATAATTAACAAATTGCCCAAGAAAATAAGCAACAACTGTATTTCTTCCAGCACCTGACTCCTGAAAGAAAAATCTTGAAGAAAACGATTTTAATAACCCCATACCAAAACATGTTAAGAAACATAACTGCTTTTATCTGTAACTGAAGATGTAATCTTACTTCAACATGATGGAGTATCAGAATTTGGTTAATGTACACGTGGCACTGACTGAATTGGCTGAGGAATTAGTACAAACACTTAAGAAAGCTATGCTAAATATACTTACTATTATTTTTCTACAGTCATGTCCTCTGCATAGTTCTGTGTAGGTGGAGTACTGAACATACAGAACCCAGCTGCCAATAAACACTACTAACCAAGAGATGAAGAGATACTTCATCCGCAGATAGGAGAAACGTACCTAGAGGACACAGAGAGAAAATAGTCTGTGTCATTCATTCAGCAGTAGTCAGGATGATAGAAACAATAAGGATTTACTGTTTCACCTTTAAGGATTTGATTTCCACAGTGAACAAATAAGCAGACTGCATGACGTGGAACATTCAGTTCCTTTGGTGAGCAGAACTGACAGGGGAGGTCACTTTGGCTTACGGAGGTGGAAGGAAAATGAATACATAAATAAAGAGAAGAAGAGGTGATAGACCTTCACAGATCAAGCCAGGCTGCAAGAACCAATTTGAACAAAATCATAACCTGACAGAGATCAACTATTTGCATTTTTCTCTAAGACCAGTCACCTGTGTTCCACTCCTAGTGAACCAAATCCAACAGAACTAGTAATCTGGTCAAAAAATAATCTGTGTTTACGTACAAATATTCAAGATACACAAAGAGCAGAGTGGATATCAGGGGCAGGTTTCATGTGCTGAAGTCTCCCACTCCTTCCTTGAAATGACACCACAATTATGCCAGTAAAATTCCACTGTAGTAGCTTCACCTTCGGTGGTCTTTCCCATAACTTTATGCAAGATTTTCCTGTTGTTTCTGTGGCCTCACATTTACATTTTTCACAAGGGACAGAGGAAAAAAGTATTTATAAATTAAGAACCAAAGGAGAGCTAAGTGCCTTGTAAGAGAGGAAGCACATTTTTGATGTTTTTTCCCCCCCTAGGTCTCGTGTGCTAACAGTTTGATTTTCATACATCAGGATTAGAAAAGAATTAGAAAATCATGATCAGCTTTAGCAAGAAGATATAAGGAAAGTGCATGACAGCAGCTATATTGGGTCAGTACAAGATATATTTCTATTAGTACCCTGATCTTCAACAGTAGCTGTAAATGGATGCCTTTGAAGAGTAAGAACATACATATATATATCCCAAGTGTGCTCCCATTTTCCTCTAGAACTTGCTAAACCAGATGTGATTTTCTATATTTAGTAAATCTCAAACTGTTTATCTTTCATGAATTTACCCTTAAAATCCACATAAGCTTTTAGCATCTACCATACCCTTCAGCAATTAATTCCACAGGTCTAATGTTCACAGTACCAAGGTCAGGGACTGGACTTTATTTTGTTTAAATCTAGTTCAGATCAGCTGTCTGAGATCTCCTAGTTCATGTATAGGAAGAGATGAGTAATCAACCAAGAGTCAAGCTGAGGAAAAAAAAATAAAAAGGAAAACCAGATACTGCTTCAGGGCAAGCTCTCTGCCATGAGCTGAAAGCTTGGAAAGCTTATGGAGAGAGACCTGGGAGGGGAGGGAGGGAGGAGATGGCTTCAGAAGATGACAACAGGACGAACAATATTATCAAGCTTTAAAATGGAGGGAAAACAGAACTGCAGCAGATACAAGTCAGTCAGCTTTTTTAACTAGAAAGACTACAGTAATTTATGACTATAAAAATATGACAAACCACCAGCATGTATGAAACCCTTTCCTTGTGGAAGAAATAATCCAAGAAAGGTCAGTTCCAAAACACCAAAGGTGATTCCAACCCACGCAGCTGCAGTCCTGCTGCACGCCTCAGCTGCACATCCCTCTCCCCTCACTCCTTCACACACACTCCCTTGACTTGATCTTAAAACTACCTAGTTAAAAAGGATCCCAAGTAACTTTTATTCTGGTGATAAGTCTTGACCAGCTAGTTCCTTCAAACAGTTCTTTTATGATATTTTATTGAGTGTGTTGCAAGACAGAAATAATTTCTGCTATTTTCCTCAGAACCACAAAGACCTTAGTTGGAGTAACATGTAATTTCCTCTAAAGCACTGTATCCACAACATGAATATAAACTGGCTGGAGTACAAAAGAAGACCAACAATAATGTCTTGTGGTTTACAGCACGTTTAGAGACAGCTTAGAAAATGTATGAGGAAGCTGGGGTAGGAAGAACAAGAAACAAAACAAAACAAAACTAAACAACCAACCACAACCCATAGGTCTTTCCAATGATGAGAACACTACTAAAATGACAGAATTGCAAGACTTTTGGCACAATGTCCTAGCTTTAAAAAAATAAAATATCACACATAAATACATGAAGAATCACAAAGTTCTTGCAAAGCACACCACTCGAACAGGCTGGTGAAAAGCAGTGGAAGTCGTTCGGCGTGCGATCCAGCGCCGAGAGCTGAGACTTCACACACGGGTGCAGAAATACTTCCCCCACCACCATGCTCATAATAGCCCAAAAATATTAGTTCAAGCCCAGGTGGACTCAGCCTCATCTATTCTTTCTTCCAGACCATTTTCTGTATTTAGTCATTTACTATTTTCACTGGTTTTTTTTCTTTCCAGAACCCATCTCAAATTCCTTAGCCAGTCTTAGTGTCCCCTTCCTGAACCATGCATTATCTGCCATTTTTTTTCCCATCCAGTTATTTCCAGTCTATTTCCACCTGATTCTGCAACACTGGCCTCAGTTCCTGTTTTCCTTCACTATCTGCCTTTCATTCTCAAGTGCTTCCAGCACTACTCAGTGCCTCATCCACTTCAGTTTCTCCAGCACAGTCTTCCTGCTTGAGAATCCTTGTCCTGAACTACTGTCCATGTACAAAATACACTCCTTATCCACAAGCAGCCTTTCACAGTTCTGGGAGGCCAGCAGGGGTGGTATGGCAAAGCCCTAGGAGAGTGTGTCTCTCCCTGTTCTCGCTTCCAGAACCAAAGGGAAGCTGTAAACAGGACAGATGGATTAATTGCACAGTTTAGTTCTTAAGCCCACATTACACAGATAAAACCAAACCAAAACCAGAGAGTTCTATTCTTCCCCAGCAGATCTGTCCCAGGCAAACCAGGTTACCAGCCCTCCAGCAGAGGTCTCTGGAAACACAGTTTTGAACTTAAGAGGTGAACCAAACCAGTAGACCCAAAATATTTAAGGTACAGGATTGAGAGACTGCCTGACCTGGATCAGTTGTGAGCATACAACCAAATTTTTCTCAGTCCATCAGAGAACATAATGTGCTTTTTCTTTGCTCCCTTCATACTTTGCTGGTTGAAAGATGGACAATACTTAATAATTTCAGCACTTACAAAGAAGAACTGCTATAATATAGTCACACAGGTTCAATGTCTTTTGTAATAATTTACTTTTTTTCATTTATTCTTATACCACCTATAATCTCATGGTTTCATAAACTAGAGTTTACTTTTTTTGCTGGTTTCAGCATAGTATAAAACCAATGCATGCTCATAGTATAGTTCCTGAAATGATCTGACTAGGTGAGTCATTCATCTATTTTTACTTTGGTCTAATGTTTTTGTCACTAGATACAGCATCAAACAGAAAGAATGACTGTGTTTGCATCTACAGATTCCCACTTCTCACACTCTAAGAATCACATTCTTCATGAAAAAAAACAAACCAAACCATTTTCACTGGAAGTTTCCAGCAGTCAAACAAATAAGGTATGGGGCACATGCTCAGCCTGCCACTTCAGTTGTATGTAGAGTAAACTAATGGAGCATGAGGTCTGAGAAGCATCTTGGACTACTGAAAAACTCCACAGAGATGAACTGTTAGCCCTTACTAAGTACAATTAAAATGTGCCAGGCTGAAATGAGAATGGCTACACTGGCAGAGGCTGACTCAGACCATCCTTAACCTCTTGCACGCACACTGTCACAGAGCTAACGTAGGTAATTTTGGTTTCCATCTCTCTGTATATGTATATACACACCACCAGTGTAGTGTTATGAACCCAATCTTAATATTTCATCATGTATTTCATAAAATAAACAAAACTCTTGAGCACCCACTCTGGAAATGATGCGTGGTGTTAAACAGCTTATGCTGTTCTACATCAATTTGCTGCCAAAAATAAAAATGGGAGGGGATCTTCTTTGCAGTTTCAGGTAAATCCTCTTCCTTCCCACACAACCTCCCATGTTCTTCACTCAGCCTGAAGCTGCTGAGATAAACTATATAAAGCAAGAAAGAACAGTAGTCCCCTACCCTCCATCCACACTTGGCCTACAACAGCTGGACAAGCTAACAGATGACATTCCTACCTATAAAAGCTTTCTCCAGAAATGTGCTGGGGGTTTTCTGATGTTGTTTTTGTGTTGTGCATTTTTTTTTCATTATGATGATACTATGTGAAGTAAACAGCACTGTAGTATAAGCATAATTTAAGAATTCAGTAGCAAATCTGGGTGCTTTCTCTTAATTTCATGTGCTTTAATTTTCAAGTGTCTTTAATTTATGAAGCTTTATGTCTCTTCCAATTAGCCTTCTGTATCCCATCATGGCATCTCGTATCTAAACGCACGCCCCTGTGCATTCTTGAAGGAAACACTTTATAACTCCCATTCTTCAGATAAGCCTAGGTACTCTTTTCTTCAGAAAGTAAATAAAAGTACCAGATAAAAATAAGCTGCTTTTTTTTTCCAATATAAGCAGCATAATTTAATTCACTTAAAACATTTAACTTCATGGCTTTCTCCTTTCATCCACAACAGGGCAGGCTGCAACACAACAGCAAGACTGACTGTGCAAATCTTGAGGGCAAATCAAGTGAATGCAAAGTGTATTAAATTACTGATTTTCCTAATTTTTTCCTGTTCAAGAGTACTACTACAAACAAAATATCTATTTTTGCAATATAAAAGAATCTCAACATTGCCAAAATTCTGTGCCAAAGAAACAGATGCGTGAACATCAGGATTTAGAATCATGCCAATAAAGGTTCAATCTTAATTACTTGGCTTCTTTGGGGCAAGGCATAATGGACCTACTCATATGGTCTAACTTCTAGTTTATCCCCTGTTGCATTCTACACAGCATTCCAAGTATTTTCTTTCTGTTATCCAAATTGGGAGACAAGGAACATGAGGGGAAATAGTTTTCTGCTACCCATAAAACGGGTGTTGCTCCAAACCAAAGTAATCAAATCAAGGCAGAAACTGTGGCAAGACACTTCAGTTCTTCTGATAAGTACCAAAATTTCTGGCAACTTTTAAGTGCTTTCTCTTAAATGCATTTTCTACTTTCATTTCTCCAAGGAGAAGGACAATTTGCCAGAAACTACCACCATTTGAAAAACATTCCACATTTTGATACCAGACGCCACACATAAAAACAATCCGTGACAAAACGACATCAGTACAGCTTCTGGGTATGTTCACTTCAACATGCCAGCATGTCTTCCAGGCTTTCCAGCTCACAAAAGCTGAATCTGGATCTCTAACTCCATCACACACACTCTCAGAGATTCAAAGTAACATGAGAGCTTCTTTTATGATGTGAAATTCTACCCACAACCAGGAAAGGATACCAAATATAGCAGTAAGCCATTCCCAGTGATTCAAGCAACATCTGTGTGAGACAGAAGCTCATAAAAACTTTAAAAACCCACCAACATTAGTTGCAGGTTATTATGAACAAGCAACCACAAGGACAAGGAGGACACAAATGTCGTTTACTAAATGCAAATATATGAAGAATTATTGTTCCACAGCTGCAGGCAGTCTGGAAAATAAGTATGCAGAGAACAGGATGCTCAGGGCAGAGTTTGAATAGGAAAAATAAAAAAAGGAAAAGTATTTGCCTTTTTTCAATTTTATTTTTGTTTTTATAAGTTAACCTTTCATAACTAGTTAATGACCCTGTCCTTTAAATACTGCAGAACACCTACAGGGAGAACTAAAAATGATTTTATCACATCCTCATTTCTACAGATGATTCTGACAATGGTCTTCCTAAAACCTGTCACAAGACTGCTCTACAAAATGTCTTCTCTTGACAGGATTACTGAAAATTCCAGTAAATTCACTTCCTTCAGTATTTCCCCACACACACACAAGGGGAAGCTCTTAGGAATCAGGAATTACAGCAAACAAGCACTAATGATTATCTTTCATCTCTACAGTGATTGCCTTTCCTTTGCTGTGAGTTATTTAGTTGTTCCTAATGACAACAGCACTGTAGAACATAAATGATATCGCTCACAGAGCTACTGGTAAAACCTGAGAAAGAACAACAGAAATTAATCTGACAATTTTAGGCAAAGCTGTTTCACATGTAAGAACTGCTTGGGAACCAAAGCTTCTGGGACAACAACCTTCATTCCACAGAGTTTCTTGCTGACTCCCTCCACAAACCTTTATGATACTAAGCTTTAAACCAAAGTGCTGTATAATGAAATTCTGTATTAAATGCACACCATTTAGTACAGTCCCAGAGACCATCAGTCGTCTGCAGGCCTCAGGAACACTGCAGAGCATTGACTCGGGGAGAACACTGTATATATGAGTTTATCCAAATCTGTCCTCCTGCTCAGGCAGCAAGAAAATGTGTTTGGGACAGAAAATCCTCTCCAAATGCCATCTGACTGCATCATATACTTGGCAGGAAGTTCCCAAGAAGCTAGATTTATTTCGGGCTCAGCACCGTGCCAATGCAGTCACATAGCTTTTGACTTGCAAAAGACATGTCCTGCCAGTTCAGAGTATGGACTAGACCTTATATTCTGCTTACAGAAGACCACAAAATTCCACTTTCCTTGATTCAAAAGGAATTACTTTTCTAATAAGGCGTTCCTCATTATTTGGTTTATTCCCTACATTCCCCCTATCAAATTTCCATTTCCTCTCCAGAATCGGTCTGTGAGGGGAGTCCACTTAGTCCACTTCATCTGGGAAGCATCAGAACTGATGTGCAAGCTCTGTGCTAATACAGCAGGGACACAGATTTACTGAGCCTGGTCAGGTCACGTGTGCTCTAATGCACCCTGAACAGAGTGGACTCACTGCACATAGGCTGTGCAGAGCCTTTGAACACATTTCCCAGTGAGAAGTCCCAGATAGAGACTAGGGAGCAATACAGACAGACAGACTTCCTTTGGAATCGGGACAAATTGCTAGGAAACTTTTAATTACAACGTCCTCGGGGCAACAGAAGGACTGAGAGTTCCAAGATTATCAAAAGGGAAGAAAGTGTTCAAAACCAGAAAACACGATTTCTCTTTTCTGCTCCACTCCTTCATCAACTCTTAAATATGAACCAGGGAATGCAAGAATGAAGGGAAGTGCTTGTAATGCTTAAAAGGACATTGCAGAGTCGACTCCTTCCATCCCAGTATATTCTACCAAGTCACGTGCATTGAATAATGACCAGTTTTTCAACCCCTGGAACAGAACTGGAAAACCACTTCTGGCAAAAGTCAAGCCTGGATGCGCTCCAAAGCATATGAAGAGTAGCAGATCAAAATGCAACATAACTTGCCAGTTCTTTGGTAAGTGTACTTTTTATTTAAAACACTTTCTTACTCTTTCACCATAGAAGTGTTTCTTTGCTTAATAGCACAAGAGAGCTTAATTCTTCAAAGTACTCCACATAACCATAGTGCGTTAGACTTCTCCAAATCTGAGCTGCTCACTCGATTTGTTTTACATACTAGCAATAGGAAAGAACATATATATATATTAAAAAAAATTGTAGGTCAATCATGCTAGAAATCCAGTTTTGTTCTCTGTTCAGGTTGGTTTATGGATCACAGGAGGCATTTCAGGTAGGCTTGCATGAGGTCTGAGAACACTAGCCCATGCTGCCTTGGGTGCCGTGTACTGGACGCACTCTTATCTTCAAAAGCAGACAGTGCATGCTTAAGATTATTCTGGTATTTTGAATTATTTGTATCCCGATTAACCAAACTAAGTAAACAGAGTTGGAGATATCTTTTGAAATAAAAAAATTACCAAGATGGAAAACAGAACATTTCTTCTTGAAAAATGAAAAAAACCCCAGAGGATTAAAATCTTAGAGGAAAATGATGATAAAGGAAATTTCTGTTACATAAGGCTTTAAAACTTCTTTATTCTTTGGCCCTTCAAAGCCAGTCTCTTGCACATTACTGAAGTCCATGGGATATCTCTAAGGAGTCTGAAAACTTTGTCCAGAATCAGTTATGGCCAGAAAAGCTTCCAAGCATGCAAGTGTTCTTCACAGAATTATTGTCAGCCTCACAATACAATTGTTAACTACAGCTGTCAGAAAGAGCTGCAGGACAAATGTAGGACACTAACCTCTCCATGTAAAACATAAAATCCCAACAGTTTTAAGATCCTAGCAAGACGATTAGATTTGTGTGTGTGTGGTATACTAAGTAGCATTTAAAAGCACATCAGGTTTGAGGATGGGTTGGTTGTCGTTTGGTTTTTTGGGTTTTTTTTGTTGTTTGTTTGGTTTTGCTATTATTACATCATTTGAAGTCTAAGTGACGGGAAATTATTTTATTTCAGAGTTACTGTTTTGTGACAAAACCTTAACATTGTCCCTGTGGGTCCCTAAGCGCTAGGTTTGGGTCTGAGGTAAGGCACCTAAGACTTCACCCTGCTCCTTTTACATGAACTGACACTTGGTAGTACATCCTTCTTAGCCAGAAAGGTCACCTGATGACCTCTGACTCCAGCAATCTGCATAAAAGCTAAAGAACGTGCCAATAATAATAGAGCATTTGCTGTAGAGTATTAGCTGCAAACCAACTCACACCATCCTACTCTTAGCAGAGCAGGAAAGCTAGAGCTGGTATTAAACTGTCTCGCAGAACCTGATGTTCTAGCAACTCAGTTTTCAAAAAAGTCTGGAGCAACAGCCAACAAAATGTGTAAGTCACTCAGCAATACTTCCCATTGTGCAACCATCCTCCCCAGTGTACTGCTTGAAAGACTGCACAGCAATACTAGACAAATCTTTCCATCGGGCTCATAGCTACGTCTCGGTGAGTTGAAAGTCTAGCATTTACTGGAAAGTGCTTTTGCTTCTTGGAGACCAATCTCAATAAAGCACTCAGCAATTAGCAGAGCTAAACCATGACTACAGCTGTCACATACCAGCAGTTAACGTGCAGTGACAAGAAAAGACAATATATTGATAGCTTGATGCCATTCTATAGATGCATCAAATATCAACATACAGTCAGTGTCTGACGTGGAAAATGTGTTTACGTTCACAGAGCCCCTCTTAGATCTCCTAAAACAAATCTGTAGGATATTCAAATGCAGCTTCCAGTAGAAGCACAGTCAGATTTTTTTTTTACTGTGTTACAGAAACAAATATTTGTCTTTTCTAATAAACGATCTTGCTGCCTTCCTGTTTCCCAGCAGATTTTAAAGTAACTTAATTTGCTTGAAAGGCCTTCAAATAAATGCTGAGAAGAATGGAGAAAAAAGAAAAATCTTATCAGACATCACCATACAATCATCAGAGAGAGACTTACCATCAAGGCAAAGGAAGCAAACAATTTGGAAAATCCTACCTCAAAGGCAGGATATAGATTATTAATTCAGTTTTATTTGTGTCAGAGGCTTTCTCCTGTGGAAATCCAAATGGATCTACGTCAGTAAATAGATCAAGAGTAATCTTTTCTGGTCTAAAAATCAAGTGATACTGACCCAGATTTGCAAATACATAACATAAAACAAATACTCGAGGGAGTAAAGGTTATACCCATATCTGTACACTTAAATGTTACATTCCATTTCAGGTACTTCCAGAAAGAGAGTGAGATTGCAAAAGTTCCAGCGAATGAGGAATTGAAACATTTGGGACTTTAAAATGCATCAGGATGAAGCTTACAGTTTTTAATTAAACAATCACAAAACATTTTAGGAGATACCAACAGATGACAAACACGTCAGCAGTGTATACAAGAAAAGTAAATACTGTATTTATCCCCTCCAACTCAACAAGTGCTCATTTTAATTACAATTTAGTTAAAATATAGTGCAACAGATAAAAAGAATAACCCCCAATTTACCACAAGGTCGTAACTGCCGAACATTTCACAGCAGAACTTCCTGCTACGTGATAGCCATGGCACTTTGAACCAAAACATCCCCGCACAGCCAGCTTCAGCAGCACAAACACGTACCCGTATGTGTCAGTACAGAAGTGTGCCTGCGAACGCATACACAAACGCATGGGGAGAGCAGCAGCTACTCGACAGCAAAAGTGCAGTGCCTGTCGATAATTCTTTTAGGACACGTGAAAAAACGACTCTGCTCATGCAAGCTCTTGTCCATCCTCTCACGGAGCAGATGTCCCACAGCACCGGCGACAGGTGTACAGGAGGGACATGAGGAGAAAAGCACGAGAGTTCCTCCGGGCCCTGGCAGCGCCGCGGGTGTAGCTGCCCAACTGAGTCTCCGCTGAGCCCGAGGGGGCCGCGGGCGGGCTGCGCCTAACAACAGGTCCCGCCGGCGAGCAGCGCGGGCCGCTCGGGGCG
>VWZY01009240.1:26408-43095 GCA_013399075.1 Chloroceryle aenea
CCCCCCTCGGGCGCGTCGGGCCGGTGGGGCTTTCCCAGCCGCTTTTCCCGCTCCCGGGCTGTGAGGGGCAGGAGCGGGGCTCGTCGAGCTGAGAGCCGCCCCACGTACCCCTGGGCGCTCCTCGGTGCCCGAAAAGGGCTCGGGCCCAGTCTGGGGACAATTATGAAGAAGGCAGTTAATAAATAACTTGTCTCATTGATTGCGAACAGGCTCCTGTTATGTACTGGAAAGGGTATCAAAACCAGGTGCAGCCCTTGTTACAGTCTAGAAATAATAGAGCATTTCCTCCAAAATGAGGGAGCGTTTGTCTAGGCCCTTATTCATACAGATAATAACATTAACACAGGGACATCAGTCTCATAAAGCAGAGAAAATACAATCAATTGCACCCTCACCAGAGAAGCTCTCTACACCTCACACCCTCCGAGAAGTCCCAGTCCAATTGAAGTTAATGGAAAACATTGTTAACTTCAAGTAAAATAGCCCTTTCTTATGTAAAGTTTCATTTTTATTCTGCCTTCTTGTGTTGACGACTTGATTGTGACTTCTTTTAACGCAATGCGTTTACCAGAGTCCAAGTCAGAAGCTGGGAGTCTTCTGTTCAGATGCTTTTTGTCTGTGAGACTGGGCAAAAAGATTATGCCGCAATGTGGGGATAAAAATAATGAGGAGATGAACATAGAATGTTATAGGTTTTAGTGTTCAGTACACTTGCTGGAGAGGTCTGCTTTGATGAAAAGATGGATCACAAAAATATTACTGTCAGAACAAGTTACCTTCTTTTGGCAGGGCTTATTCTTGGGGAAATGTGTGTCTCTGGAAACCAAATGTTAGGAGCTCACAAAGTATTAAAACTGCAGAATTCAAAGAGACTTGGTGCTTTAATACTCAAGAACAGTCTGTGACTGCTTTCTGAATAATATAATCGCTGCCAGAGTCACTCTGAAGTATAAATCTGAAAATTAATTAGTAAGATTTGGCACTCCTGCAAAAGGAATCCTGGCTTCAGTAACAGCCAGCAACTCTCACAGTAAGGGTGTTTTCTTCTCTTCCTATTCAGGCAGGCCCAGATGGCTGAGCTTTCTGCATCGCCTCCCTCTACAGTTCAGTGGTTTGCACAAGTTTAGCTAGATCACAGGCACACAACGGAAAGGCAACACAAGAAGAGACCACAGAGCAAACATTTAAATGTTTTGCTGAATAATCTCAAGCCATTACTTCATCCAGTGCTCTATGCCAGCCCTTGGAATGACAGGTTGGGAGTAATCATGAAATGTAGGTCTCCTATATTGCTGGCAAGGATGTAAATGTATCATTCCTGTTATGTCTGGATCCAAATAGCTTCTGGCATATGTTCATTAGGCGATATATTTTTCACTTAGTACGTGAGGTCTTTGTCATTAGTGAGGGCAGGTGCTTTATCCCAGCACTGAAGTGTTTAGTTCTTCTTCAAGTACTTCTTGCACCCAGGCTTTGCTAAATGCTAACAAGTAAGGGCAGTTCAGCCTTTTTCAGCTACCTGTTAAACACAGAATTCCCAATTAACCTCAGCAGCCACAACTCCCATGAAAAAATAAGCTATATAAGCCAGAACAGCAACGGAAAAGGTATAACATGCACTGACTTGTCATTCAGTGGGTGTGCAAAACCAAAGGAATATTCTAAAGACTGGGGAGCAGATGCAGAAAAGCAACAGAAGTAGAACATAAATCATAGAGATGTGTTTATTTGCTGTGCAGCCCTTCCATTCACGCATGCCTTTCCATTCTGCAGTTCACACATTATCCATTTTTCTATGCCAGTGACAAAACTTCAATATATCTTAATGCCCAAGCAGTAAAAGTTCAGAGTAACAGTGCTACCTGTTAATATTTAAGTTTTCTGTCCAGCTCTGTCAACACTGAGTGTTGTTATTCTAGCGATGCAGGATTTGTCTATAAGATAGAAATCAACTGCTGATTATCCAAGGGCAGTGTTTGTCACTCACTGTATCAGCTGGGAAATGTGGTTTTATATACCTTCTTACCTTCACCTTTATATACCTTCTTACCTTCACCTTCAGTTCTATGACAACTTGGAGATTTTGCATACTAAGAATAACTCAGAAAAAACTAAGAGTGGTTACAGGAGCTGAAGTGTCCAGGAATGAAAACATGAGACTAACAAGGAGAATGGAAAACTACAGAGGAGAATTTAAATTCTTCAAGAAACTCAGTATTATGTGCACCTTTAAAAATACAATGAAGAACTTTATCCAATTTCTTTTGAAGGAAAGTCGTGTTACTTGAGCAAGTAATACAGGTTTATAACATTAATCAAAAGCTAAACATTAACTTACTGCAGTCGTGCTGGACTTGTTTCTTACCCAGTTATTTGAAGCAGCTGCAGCCACATACCGATTTAACTCAAGTGTTATTGTAAGAGACTCCATGGAAAATCCTCAGGGCTCACACACTCTCCCCACCATTCTACTATATGCAGGGAGCCTCTGCCTGACGTTAATAATCACAAGACTGCTCTTTCTCACAGCAGCTTTACCAATTTCCAGTTTGCCTTGCATGGCTTCCTGGGTTAGCACTCATAATTCTTCACCCACGAAATACTCCCTGATCCTGGGCAGTATGGCAGTTTAAGCGGTACAGCACCAGTAGCCACTACAGAATGTAGTGTAGTACTACAGTATTTGCCAGTTGCCTTGGTTTGTAATTAGTTTTAATAAATGTATTTACACAATATACATGACAATGATGTAAAATAAAACCACCTGCATTCCCTAAAATACAGTCTACCAAAATTTAGAGGTTCCTCTCTCTTTGTATTACCCAGATGGCAAGGTGCTTGCTCAGAGATCTCTCTAGGAATCTGGTTTTATACAGACCATCATTCCCTAGGCCTGTCTTCCCTTGTGTTCCCTTCAGAGTGAGATACTATTTCTTTCCCCTCCAGCAAATTTCTGTGAACACTGATTTAATCAGTGTGTTAACTTTCATTTTATTCCAATAGATTATTTAGAATCACATTCAAATTCTTATAAATGCTAATCCTTCTAGTGCATGAGGAGGTGGAGCCATCTCTTAGCCAGAAAGCAGAGAAAGCCTGTTAAAGATTCCCTTGTGGCTTAACTTGTTATAAACAAATCATTAATCTATTTGAGGAAACATACTCTCCCAGCCAGCAGGTTTCAATTCTAAGGCTGTATTTACATGGTCACTTTAATCTCTCATAAATCCACCCTGCTGCAGAAGCAGATGGTGTCACCTTCTTCTCTTGCTGTTGGTGCCTAGCTTCTCCCTTGGGCTGGCACAACTATTTCTGTTGTTGTATAAAGAAATAGATCAATGATCTGAATGAAAACTTAATTATTTTTTTCTCTGAGTTAGCTTAGAGACAATCCTCTTCCTTTCATCTGTGGCTTGGATTTACACCAGAGTGAAGTGGCTGTTTGCAACCACTGAAAGTTTTATGTTTTAAACATCTCTGTATCAAAAATCAGGTTTTAATACAGTCATATAAATGACAAATGTATGTGGCTTGTTTGTAGCTCTCAAATGAGATCAGATCCAACTATTATTAAATCTTCAGAGATGCTGATTTATTTGGGGTACAAGTCTTTGCTTTGAGAGATGCAGTATCTTCCTTTTTTTCTGGTATATTGTTTAAAATTCAAAAAGAATATATTAGAAAACATTACCATTAATAGGTCTTAATAACATAGTGTGTTTCGAGTAAACAGGTCTTCATAAATTCAGAATTGGGCAGAGTGTATGGTACAGTCCTTTATACATAGAGGGCTTAGGAAACTCCAAAAATGCTTTTCTCAGAATAAAAGATTTGAAGATAGTCATTACCTCATTAATTGTCAATTACAAGCAAATGCTAAACAAGAATTCACATTTGTGTTCTCATTGTTTCCAAGTCTACAAAGACAACACAGTTCAGATTCAATCAACCAATAAAATTGTTTCCTTTGTAAGTCTTTGCCCTTTCAAGTTTATTTCCTCTATTAATTGCTGGAGTTATGAGATTCAAGAATTTTACTCAAGATCAGTTGAGGTTATATGTTAAAATGAATGGTCAGAGTACACTTGCTAGTATTAATTTATTTCTGGTTTTGAAATAATTTTACCATTTTCAGAGAACTTAATTTTGCCTGTTGATTTTTAAAATGTTTTCAGCTTTCAGCATGGTTATTTTGCTTAATTCTCCAGGCTGTTTCTGTCTTGCAATTAGTGGCAAAACAAAGTTATAGTCTATGAACTTCAGTTCACGCTACTTGAAGTGAAATACTTGTTTGTTCTGCTTATCTTGCACTCATGGTAGTCACCTATTAAAACACTCAAACATTTTTATAATAGGAATGCTAGAGTCTTAATTCCTATTTATGGACTTTCCCATAAAGTAGTCTACCTGGTGTTTTTTTAATGCTCAATGGCCATTTCCCCAAAGTAGCACTACCACCTTCCTCCTTACTTCACAGGGTACCTCAGAGAGCTAGGAAACATCCAAGTTCTAGCCCACGCTCTTTCACAAATCCTACTTAGGTTCTAAATACTGGACTCCAGTACTGAAGCTAGTAGATGCTGAAATAAGAAAGTCAATGATGAGAGGGAGATGTCAGCAGAATTCAGTTCAGAGAGATGTTAATTTTTAACTCCTAGGGAAGTTTAGTATCGGAACAAATTACCTAGCAGTGTAGTACATTTTTTGACATGTGGTGTAGTTAACTGAGACCTGTGACTTAAGTGCAGTGAGGAAAACAGCTGCACTGGTTTAATGCACGGCTACCCCCAGCTGTCCTGCCATCCCCTCTGCTGGGGGACATTTCTGCAACAGAGCTGTTTCAGTTCATAGTCTGGCACAGTTGCTTTACTTGCCTGTGAATGTTAGTTCACACTAATTCTAGACTGTGCTTCAGCTAGGGAGGTACAGATATGTCCTGTCTTCTGCCAGCTATGGCAGAGAGGAGAAAAATGGGCAGAAGAGCAGCTACAGATAACAGGGCTGCTACGTGAAGTCCTTTCGTCTCGTCCTCTATTACTTACACCTACTCCCATGCTGTTCTCTCTCTTCTGCCATGCAGCTGTTTGTGTAGCTGAATGGTGAACTGTTTGCTGAACCCAAATTACAAATAAGCTAGAAAAAAAGAAGAGAGACACCTCAGTTTCCCAGTTCGATGCCTTCCCCAGTTCGATGTCTCCACAAGCTGGTGGCATTGCATTTTCTGCATTCAGAAAAGCAGGAATAGCTTGGCATTTGGAAGAAGCAGCAGAAACAGGAGCTGCTTAAAATGGAATAAGAAGGAAAGCTTTTCAGATCTGCCCTGAAACTGTTGTCTCTTTAAAATACATATTTCAGGCCAGTGATTTTTTTGGGCAGAGTGAATGAATCGTGTTGTGCAGGAATTCGAGCTGAACTAATCATTCCTTCGGGACTTAAATCATACATAAGAAAATCTGCTTCAGTTTGGAGACTTTAATGAAGCTGAGAATCTGGCCCTGTATGCAAGAGTTGAGTGTATTGACATGCCTTATTGAACAGCCTTTGTAATATTGGCAAAAAATCACTCAAAACAGAAAACTCTGTCTTACTTGTTTTGTTACATTCAAAGCCTCCGTATGTGAAATGCAAAAATTTTATACTGAATTGTTAGAGGATTCCGACAACACCCTGGAAAAGCAGTGAGAATTAGCAGAAATCTTTAGGAAATAAATATTTCCTTTTAGGAAACATCTAATTGTAGGGATTATAAATTTGTTAGGTCGGAATAATTATCTTTTTTTTTTTGTAAATTACTAATTCTGAGGTAGTTAGGTAATACATGTACTTGCTTTAAAAGCTTATCTTATGAAGGATGCAGCAAATTCCAAGCTGGTAACTAGCTATATGTACACCCAGTCTACTGAAGTCTTAACCACTGTTTTGTTTCTAGATAAAACTGTTCTAATTTCCCTTTAAATAAACAGCAAAACAAACATCCCGTCAGTCAAGCAGATTCCTCACACAGAGCAGATGCCTTTTTCGATCCCTAGAGTAAGCAGTCTATTGATTGTATATTAATTAATTCCTGTAGCCTACTTTATAGAAAGTACTGTGGGATTGTTGATAGAAAATATCCCAGTAGGCATAAAGTATTCATTGAATTATTTTAAATAATTTGCACTGGAACAGGCTGCCCGGGGAAGTGGTGGAGTCCCCATCCCTGAAGTCGTTTGAAGGACACGTAGATGTGGTGCTGAGGGACATGGTTTAGCAGTGATCTGGCAGTGCTGGGTTAGCAGTTGGACTTGATGATCTTCTGACCAGAACAATTATGTGATTCTATGAATTTGTCAACAGCTAAATTTCTACAGTATTTAGCAGCAATTCACACTGAAAACATAATTACTAGCATAAAGTAAAACTGTTCTATAGTTAGATTTAGGTATTTTTAGAAGAAAAAATGTTCTTTTAAGCATACTGCATCCAAAGACAAATTTTCTGCCACCATTAAAAATATCCATGCAGAATAAACTCAGTAGTCTAAAATATTTTTTCTGACTTCCCTGTGCAGCAGTCCACATTTCTGAACAACAGAGGTTTCCAATGGATATCTGTACAAGATAATAAATGAGTAACAAAACAGCTACCAGGTTACAGCATTTCTAAAGTTGGGTTTTTTTCCTAATAGAATGAGAAAAGGCAATTTGGAAGAGTAACAGTTAAAACTCTTTTAAGAAAATGATCGTGCTTATGCTAATATATTATACAGTATCATATTTATCTGTATGCTTCATTTAACTTTGGGGAGGTAAGTATCATTGCTGTCATAAATTGACTACCTCATCCCAGTCTACTGTAAAGGTATCTTGTCAAATTAGGCTCATGTCCAGTTCCTGCAAGGCTCTGCAAGCCTGGCTCTGTGCACTGCTGCAGCTCTCACTGGCCAGGTCTGCCACATGCTTTTTCAGCAACACTGAAGTTCACAACAGTAGTTCTCTTTCCCCTGCTCCTTCCCAGTTAATTTTATTGATGTCACTGTGACCCTTGCTTTCCCACCCTGCCACCCCTGCAATCTGGATAAAACTGTTCTGATACATTCTTAGTACCTAGACCATCAATATTACTCATTTATTATTAACAAATGGTTGGTTTTAACCCAGTTTCTGTGATGCAGAAATTCGCAGCACAGATGAACAAAGATTTTGTCTGTACTAAGGGTGTGTGGAGAGCTCCTGAGAAGGAGGCTGTGGTGGGAACTTCTTAAAGCAGCCCAGCTTCTAAAGAAAATGCATCATGGAACTGAAACTGAAGTAATTTTGTTATTTAATGATATGGTATCTGTAAGAAAGTAGGCTTTAAAGATCTGGTTTAAGATTATGCTGTATGAATGTACATCAGAAATCATTTAAAAGAAACCAAGGCTGCATTTAATATACAGTTAAGCCTGTTAAAAATAGGTATCATTTGTCTAGTTGTATAAACTACAGCCGTTACTTAAAGCATTTATTAACTCAGAAGAAGCACACAGAAAAATATTTTGGTGAGAAACTGAATATATCCAGTGCAATAGCACTGGTGAACAGTGCAACTGTTGCACGTGCCCTGAGTTCTCACCGAAGGTAGGCTCAGAACCCTCTTTCCCAACAGAGCATTCAAATGGCAACACCATCGCACCCCGACAGAAATGGCAGCAGATAAAGCATTTTGTTTTGACTGAAATGGCCATCAGACACTTTCTAGATCTTTTGTATTCCAAAGTTGCTGCACAGAAGGAGACATAATCCACAACTCCACATTTCCGACCCACAAAACCAAAGAGTCTTTGGGATTTTGGAGTACCCCTGCAGAGAAAATGAGTTGTGGGTCAGGTAAACTGGGTAGATTTCTGAAGACTTGGAGAGTCTTTGTTAGATTTTACACCTCTGGTAAGGGTTAACTGGTAGCTGGCCAGTGCAGTCCTTGTATTTGACACAAGTAGCATGATTTCTCTGAAAATATTTCAGATGACTATAGATATTTATTTTCTCTTTTGTCTAGATCGGCACTAAACTTGTTAGAGCTTAGGCTAACTTTGATGTGAGATTTGTAGAGTTTTCAGTCAACTTTGTGACTGCCTCTATATACAAACAGACTTATTGTGTGCTGACATCCAAGCTGACCTTTTAGCTATGTTTTATCCTAGCTTCTTATTCACATCCTGAAACGGTCAACACAAAAACCCTTCTGCATAGTCTTGTTTGAACCTGGACTTATTTACACAAGTGAGGATATAGGTTTATGTCCAGTTTTACTTCAGGTCAAACTCTCACTGCAACTATTGATCCCCATCAGAAATTGATGGTTACAATTTGTTTTAATTTAAAATCAGAACCAAGGGGAAGCCACACTTTTCCATCTCTTCTTTTCTTCATCCCTCTTCCTAGCCTTCATGTATTATTCAAACTGCATTCTAAACACAAGAAAATTGCATATTCAGCCAGTGATTATGTCACACTAAATCTGCTGTTCCTGATTAAAAACACTTTTTAAAAAGGACCTGGATTTACCAGTCTAGCAAGAATGGCCTTTTCACCAGAGGCTATCCACTGGCAGTTAAATCACACCAGTAATCTGATACAGCATTATATCTTTACTAGTATGATAGCACTGTCACAAACATTTTACATCCTAGAACCTGCAGTAAATTAAAATGTCCTTGGAGGCCATCACTACTTGACCTCTTGGTGTGCTGAATTCCAGGCAGGGCAAAAGAAAATCAGCTCTACTTTTAGCAATCACCTGCATGCCAGCACAGTGTTTGTTAATGCTTGCCTGCATTTCCTCCTCTCCTTGGCATGTACAGCTCTGGAATCAGTCCTACCTGAGAAATTTGAGACAGTTGGTAGGGGTCCTGGGAAAGGCAATCTGACAACACTATTATAGTTTGAAGGAGAATTAGACTTTACCAAACTGATTTCTGAATTAAATAATCTTCACATGTACTTAGTATGCTTTCCCTTTTGTCTTCAAAGTTTAATTTGTCGCAGCTTTTTAAGGTGTCTTCATATAGGCAAGCCCTCTGAATGTGTTCTTTCTCATCCTGAAGTTGCCTTCACAGCTGCTTATGGCAGCTCTGGGTGTTCCCCTTTGCATTCCTCATGGGCAAGAGGATGGATTTTGATTTACTGTAATGGTGCAGAGCAGCACCACTGGGACCAGTGCTGGCCAGGTTAGGAAAGCATGTGGTCATCAATTCCAGTCAGGCTGAGGCCATCACATGATGCTTTTCAGCATCAGTGAATTCACAGGGACAGCACATTTACTTGGAAGTCCTGCTTGGCAAACTTCTGCTTGTCTGACTCAAGAAGCAGCTCATTTGTTCCATGATCAGAAATATTTCAGTTGAAACTTTATGAGCCCGTGACTGTGGAACATGCATTTGGCCATCTGAAAGGGCCATGTCAGTCCATGGGGTCAGACTGAAGGTCAGCACTGTTGGCTTGCTGTAGATGTTTCACTGTATAACTAGAACAGAAGAAATAATCCCGGTTCTTTGTACTTCCATTTTCTCAAATGGTATCTTTCTTGTCTCTTCTGCCTCTTCAGTTCTGTATTCCCTCCTCAATGTATATATACATACTGCCATCTCCTAGACTCAGCAGTTACTGCAAGCTGATGTGGCTGAAAATGAACCCATTTTATCCATACCAATGTGTGTGTTGTATATGCATGTATATGTGGTAGCGTTTTCCAGCTGGAGCAGTTCCCTGACCTGCCCTATCTGCGTGGCTGCTGGCACAGGGGACACCACCACAGCAGATGAGGTCAGCAGCCCCCTGAGCAGAACAGAGTGCAACCTTAGATGCCAGCAGCTGCTTGACAAGCTTGGCTGGGTCAGTAAAACTGTACCCTCAGCTACAACTGCAGCAAACAGCTGAACTTGCATCCCTTTCTGGGGCTTGCCTCCCTACCCCCTCCTTTGGTCCAGGCATCCCCTGCCTTGCTCAGGAGTAGGCTCAGGGGACTGAATGAGCAGCAAAATGATTTAGTAGTGTTGTGGGGTTAGTTATGAAGCAGGTCACTGTACTGTCAGAGGAGCACCCAAGTGGGTTCAAGGGGAGCGCTGGCAGCGTGCTGGGAGGGAGGGAGGGAGGGAGGCAGGCAGTGGGACTGGCAGCCCTCCACTGCTTTGCAAAATTCACACTTTCACCCGGCTGCAAAAGCTGGGGCAGGGGCCTGCTCAGCCAGCACTGTGCATGTGCCACGTCCCCAGCACTTCTCCCAAACCCATCTTTAAGTTTAGCTATCTGGAAGCTACACCCATGCTAAGACAACTTCAGATTGTATTATTTTAACTACATACATCTGGTAGAAATATAGCTTTCTTGTGTTGGTAAGACCTTTTTTTATTTTTCCTACTATTTTATTGATACATTACAAGGATTTCACTAGCTTACGTAGGCACAATCTGGCTTGCAGTATGCTTTTGCAGCTTGAACATGTTGCAAGAGAACGTACTGTTGCTTTGGCTTGACATTCCTATTTAACTAATGCTTTTAATTTATCACAAAAGCACATGGCATGGAAAAAGAATAATAAAAACCCTATTGTCTGTCCCAGCAGCCCCGGATTTTAGGGATAAAGTCAGGACTGTATAGATGGGGATGCAAGTGACAGTGTGAAGGATGTCAAAATAGAAAATGACTGACTGTTGTAGTAAGGATTGATTTTGATACTGTTTCTGTATATATATATTTTTTTAGCTGAATACAGATAAACAATGCTGTGCTAAAAGAGAATCTGGTCTTTTAGGATGAGATAATGTCCCATCACTGTAGAAAGATCAAAATATATGTCAGACAATAGCTGTTACATTTGGATTAGCCAAAACAATACTTTCATTGCACCTTTTACTTAAGCATACCAGTTCACAAATGTAACAGCATCACTATTTCATAAAGTAGGGGAAAAATGCAGTATTGAATTGATGACTTGGCCATTGTGTCAGCCTGGGACCACTTAGGGTTGTTTCTGCGCAGCCCTCTTGGACTGGCAGCAGCTGCAGAAAGGTCCACTGCCTTATTTTCAACCCCTGCAGTTGAATTTCCTGGTCTGCAGAGAGCTGTGTTAGCAGGAGCCTGTCACACTGCACTGTTCAAAAGTGTTTTGTCTCCATCTTCATCAGATAAGGAGATGCTACCAGGAAAAACAAACAAAAAAATGAAAATAAGAGAAATGAGGGACTTTCCAACGGAGTGGGACTTGGCAGATCCGCTGAAAGCTCGTGAGAAGGCCCATACTGCATTCCAGGTGGTGGGAGAGCAGAAGGAATGCTGTACTAATTCTCCCTCCGGCCAAACTGATGTCCAGAACAGATTTTTCACCACAGATGAAACGGCAATATTCTGCCATCTAACTGTGTCTTGGGGGGCTGTTAAACATTTTTTTACTTCATTTTAGAGTTAAGAGCTAAGCCTGGTCTGTACCGATACAAAATTTAACCACACAAGAGCTGGAAATTCTGCACTAGCAGACTTGTTTACAGTCCACGAGGGAGCAGAGATGCTGACAGACAAAGCCTTGCCACAAAACTGTACGGTGCCACAGTCTTCAAGTTTTGATACAACCATTATAATGTAAAATATTTGAGACTGCAATTACTTTTGCAAATCCACAGAACAGAGCTAAAGAGAATGTATAAAATGCTTGCTTGGGCTTTAATTCTGGAGTGCTGACCATGCATTTTAACTTCAGTCACTAGAGCTTCAGTAACTGCTTTCAGATCTGTGCTTAGAGAGTAAGGGAAGGAATGCATCACACGGGTGTATGAACTGAATTTCTCAGGGACTCTGGGAACCGGAATCTCGTTCTGAATCCAAGCAACCAAAATTTCAAGTCTTGGCAGCTATTTGTTTTCTGACAGAAGGTGATTATGTGACCAGTGTAGTAGAATGACAGTGCAGAGAGGATAGTACACCTGTCTTAAATTCCAGCTATGAATAATGAGCTCATATTTTTATGCACTGGTCTCTCATGAAAAAGACAAGAAGAAAGATTACTTAGTACTGTGCTTGCAGACCTTCACAAAATTCCCACTAGCTAGAACTGTAATAAGCTGCAGCTCTCTCACAGTTTCTGGAGCTAAAGTAATTCTACATATGCTCATAGGTCTTCAATACAGAAAAGACAGCATTACCAATAAGAACACAGTAACTCATACATAAGCACCCTCAGCAAGGCCAGACCAAGTAAAGCACTTATTTTTTCTCCTTTGGACCTCTCTCACTGTCTTTAGGCATAAAAAAAGTGTTAGTGTATCTAAGCTAGATGCGAGATGCATAGTCTCTCACAAGAAAAGCCTCTCCCACTCTCTAGCTAGCATACTCAGACACTGTGAATACTGTAGAAACACCATCTCCAGCTCTTACTGTGTCAGTTTTTTAATGTCTCAGTCTGTTACAAGTCTTATTTTTTCCATTGCTATACATATGTGAATGGAGGGCTTGCTTCTTGTTCAGCCACTTCAGCAGAGGTTTCAGCGACGGTGAGGTGTGAACTGATAATTATGAATAACTAAAGTCTTATATTAAACATTTAAATAGCTTCTAACTTTTTTGAATTGTGAACTATAGAAAACCTGAAGAACTATCCATCCCCCTAACAAAGACCACTCAGTCATACAAAATCCTGACTTAACGTTTTACAAGTAATTTGAAGTGTCTGTTATTGGATGCAGAGCCAACAGCCCTAGTTGCTTTATTTTTTAAATCTTTGGTGTTTTGAGTAATAGTGCCAGGGAAGGATTTAAAGAACAGTTACATTGCTAAATGTTATTTTCTAGAAGGTAAACAACCTTCTAATGGTTTTCAGGTTTAAATGTGGCTTAGTGCAAAGGCTAGTAAAGGTTGTGATACAAACAGATCATATGCTAACCCACACAGTAATTGCTCTTCAGTGCCTGTGTTGCAGAAACACTTCAGAGACTTAGGGTCAAAACCAGGACTGCAATACTCTCATAGTATTTCATCTTCAAAAGTTACAAGCAGTAGATTCTTAAATATTAAGGATATAAGAATAAAGAAATAATTGCTTAGGATTAGTGGGGCAAGTGTTCTTTTTCTATACATTGATTTTAACAGAAAAATATAGTATTTGACTGGCTAAATTGAGTCAAAAATAACCACAATAGTGAACATATTTAAAAGAATATTTAAAGTTTTAGATTTATCAGGGAAGATCTGGACATGCAGAGAAAGGTGATGGGAGTACAGGATAGGGTTTTTTGGTATTTCCTGATTTCTGAGAAGATAAAAACAATGAGAATGGCAAAGAGCTTGTACTAGAAAAAAGTGTTTCTGATTGAGGACCAATATCAAGGTTCCTTACAAACAGCAATATTCATCTGTTTTCCTCAGTATTGCTGGTGTATGCAGATGAAAAATGATTCATATTCTTGTCCATCTAGAAAAATATTTAAAGTTGCCTATTATCAAATATTTTCAGTGCTATTTTTATATCTTTAGTATAAAGACAGAATAATTTTATGCTGTCTTAGTTATAAGACAATACAATTTTTTTTGTATAAGATCACTTGCCTATTTTTTAGATTTTGAAATTGAAGATTTTTTTCTGAGTTGAGCCATAATAAATGCAGCATATGCTCATTGTCTCACTAATTAGTATGTTTATGTAAAAGATAGATGTACCATATTTGTCTTAGTTTAAGAAAGGAAGATCCCAGGTGAGCCTCCTCACACTTCCCATGCTTGAACAATGCAGAGAAAATGGCCTGGGATCTAATTTTCCTTCCTTACTGAATTGTGGTCATGACAACCATCTGTACAAGGCTAAGCTTTCCAGTATTGTCTTCTTCAAGGGTATCATTTTGACGTTACGGCGTGCGATACAATAAGGTAATGGAAAATAACACCGTGCAGCAGTTGGTGCTCTCATCTACATATACTGCTTACTTACACTTGGGCCTTGTGTGCTTTGGTTTGCTTGTTTAATATTAATGTGGCCCTCGTGGCAAGGAAAATACATAAACATAAGATCAGCCTTTGACAATACGTTACCGTTTGAGGAAAGGGCCATTGGCTAAGGGAAATGCTACTCTTTTGGACTCTTCAAATGTATCCAGTTCTAGTGGGTATCAGGGAACTGACATTCTGAATAGGAAATTTATTTTTTCTCTGCTGTGCCAGCAAGGCAAGATACAACTAAAAAAGCTAGGACTTAGCTTTTGCATGTCTTTATGGCAAGAGCTTGCCTAGCAGTATATAGACAGCTACAGGGGTAAAGACAGTGTCAGACTGTTACTCTTTAGCTTCTCTCTGACATACAGCTATTTATGAGATGGCATGGAATAAAGCTGAACATATCTATTACTAAGCAGAATCTGATAGATTCTCAAAGGCTACTTTTTCCTAAAAGTTCTCCACAAGAAAGCCCTTACTGACATTGGAGGGAAAGTAATTTAATTTGGCTTTGGTTACTCTGTGCCTCAAAGTACATACATAATATGTCTGGAATTGAAAACACAGCAGGGAAGATTGCTTAAACTGTATGTTCAAATACTTTTGAGGTATTAGTGAAATACAAAAAGCAAAGTAAGGCAGGAAAGTTCATTCTAAAGTCATGCCATGCAGTCTTGCCACATGTTAACAAGCAGAAACCTGGTTGTTTTACTACTAGCACTGAACAGAAAGCAGACAAAGATTGTAGCTTGCTCCAAATCATGTCATATAGTAACGGGAGTTGAGGGAAGAGTATTAAAACTATTTTTTTTAGTCTTACTGTTAATTTCTATGTTCCACATATGCCAGTGATTAACAAGGATCCTCATTATGCTGGAAATACTGGTTTGCTGATCTGAGCATTTTAACTTGAAAACCATTTGTAAAGGATCATCTGCACATTTCCAGTCAGATCTCCCACTCTAATAATCTGGTCAAGCTGGTCAAAGAAGCAATGCACATGGCTCTTCCAGTGCAAATTTCTCCTCTTAGAGTATAAGCTACTGAACTTCAGTTGCCTGTGTATGTACCTCAGCCTTTTGATTTACTGGGCCTAGCAGATGAATTGAATGGGTGGGAGTCACATGGTCACTGCTCTAGAAAGGGGCTTCCTGTCAGATGGAGATTCAGTGACCTGCTAAGCTGATTATAAGAGGATGTTATAGCATGAGTTACTAAATTAAGATGATGGGGAGTGAGGTGTGTATGTGGGAGGTATGCAGCTTGGATTTTTTCTAGCTATTTATTGGTAAAAACTGGCCTTAAAGGACACAGAGTTTAAAATGGGTTTACATGGTGTTTGGTTATGAACACGTATTGTATTTCTCAGATGTTACGGGAGAAAGATACTATGTGGGAAAATACTGCTGCAGTCTGCTGTTTGTAGTAATAGAGCCAATGGCCACGAGCTTTTTGAGGTACCTTCTGGCCTAACTAGTGCAATCCCTGTAACAGCAAACTAATCAGGTTATCCAAGACTAATTATTCTTACATAATGTGAGGATTCCCCAGTTTCTTTTCACGCAGGCCTCAGATAATGCTATTCCAGCAGCAGTTCCTAGCTCGGTGACAAGTGGTGCTTTATGGCTAGGATGGGGCCATGCAGTGCTGCAGTTCTGTGCTGGGGTTATGCTTTTGGGGACAGTATTCTAAGGACAGATAATATTCTAAGCTAGCAGGTGTCTTGCTGGTCAGGAGCTTTTGTGTTGCGTTTGCGGGACTTTTTGGTGCTGGTAGTGAAAACAAACAATTTTCATTATAGGGGAGTGATTCTACTTTGAAAAGTTTTGATGGAAGGAATTTCAAAGATGGAACAAGACAAGGATGGCAGGACTCTCCAAGTATGACACTAAGAAAGTCGTGAGGAAGCCAATTATTGCTGCTTAATCATCAGTAATTATGGGTGCTTAATTATGTTTATTCTGTTACTGACTAGAAAGTTTGCTTTTTAACTTAGCTACACTGGTTCTCACCTCACTGTTGTGATTAAAAAGAAACCAAGCTCGTATGCAGGTGTATCTCCGACTGCAATTTTTCTTCTCTCCTGCTGGTGACCCTTTGCCTTCAGCAGACCACTGTTTGCGGTACGTGAAAGCAGCCAAGAGCATTTATGATGTGCAAGTCTGGTTTTAGAAGTAGACCATCACGATTACCAAACAGTGTCTAGTCCGTGCATTCAGGGGAGAACTATCCCTTAAAACTTGTGTTTAAAACAAACGCGAACAATACATTTCAGTAATAAAAAAATCGCTTTATTCTGATGTAACTAGGAGTTGGCCAGACTAAGCTGTACTCCAGTGCTCTTCCCAGGATTCCCTCCCTGTGCCCCTTGCTTGGACAAGGAACTGATCCACGTCTTACTTTCTTTTCAGTGGCTTATCCTGGAAGGCATCTTTGGGAACCTGGGCAGCATGAGCAGGACAGAGACAGGAATCTCAAGTTCGCTGTTCCCAAGGGTTCGTTACACCAGCTGGTGAGATCTGATGCAGTAATAATTTGCCTTTCTCTATTTTGTAGGGGCCTGAGCAGCACCGACTAACTGTCCTTGTGGTGGTAGGGCGAGGATCGTAAGGTATGTCACCACTGTATTGGGAAAGGGCTGCATTTAGTCATGGAGACTATGGGAGACTGGCCCAACACTACAGTCTTAAGAAACCATTTACAAACCCGAGCTGTTCTCGGGGAGGAAAAGGGGAAAAACCTACTTCATTTAA
>VWZY01009240.1:43466-80777 GCA_013399075.1 Chloroceryle aenea
GGGCCCCGGAGGCCCTTGAGGGAGGTGGAGGAAGCTCCTTCCGAGGCGGACGCTGGCAAGCAAGGAAGGGGTCAGCGCTGCTCTTCAGTGACCAAAACAAAGGGAACGGAGGCAGCGGGCCAGCCAGCGGGGTCCGGGGAGGTGCTGCAGCGGTGAGGCTGCGGTTAGGTTCGTGCCGGCTGTATTTTTATGTTCTTGTTTAAGGTTATTGTCCGAGCAGGCTGCGTTTGCTCGAGTGCGAAGAGAGCAGCACAAAAGAGGTGGTGGTGTTCGCTGGTAACTTTGTTTTTGGTTTCTTTCTCTCTCTTTGTTTTTTTTTTTTCTTTTTTTTTTACTTGCAGCGTCTCACCTCTTAGTCTCTGTCAAGCTAGAGGATTTGAATGGGATTAGAAGCGTGCGTTTTTCCTCTAGTGAAATAGGGTAACTGTTGCTGGGTGAAAGGATGTGCAAAAACATGTTTTCTTTTCTTTGGTATTTGAATCCTGTAGGAAGGATGGGTTGATGCCCGTGTTAGTCAGAGAGAACAATATGGTACTGTGTTGGATGCTCTGGACACCGATATTTGTGTTGAAATACAAGGGTTTCCATCCATCCATGAAGTATTTGTGTGATATTTGAAGGAAGGGGCCTGCCTGCATCATTAAATGAAGGGGCCTCCTGGGAAAGCAGTGTAGCATTATTTTTGTTTCTTCAATTTCTGCTGGTTACGTCTTGCTCATGACTTGTAAAGGTCAAGCATAATGTAATGGATAATAGCATGCTTTGGTGTATGGAGAGTGATCAGTGCTTTATACTTAAACTGTCTGAAGTGTGGGATAATAAGAGAACAGTTTTCCTGTTGTTTTTTTTTTCTTTGGGACTGTAAAAAGTTTAACAGGTTAATGCTCATCCCTTTTTGAGAGCTCAAACTGTAAATAATTTGGAAGCATTCGAGGTTAAAAGAAAGAAAAAAACTTAGTGCCTGTAGTGTTAGAATATGGGTGAGTAGGTTCATAGCTTTTTAGTGGAAGGAGAGCAAGGGAAAACAAAGATTGAAAATATTAAAGGCAGTTTGTAATAAAGTTGTGAAAGTGAGAAGGAGCTTTGCAAGGAGCTGCAGGCTGCTGAAATGTGGATCTGTACTGCAAGTATAATGTAATGTTTTCCACAATTAAACCTTATTTTGTCAGATATAGATGTGTGGCTTCTCAACAACTTTTCTGCTCTGGGAGGAATTTAAAATGAGATGTACATGCTTCTCAAAAATTGGCTTAATATGGTTAATTACCAGTTGCTGAGGTGTGTATATGTATTTCTTTTTAATAGGTGAAAGGCTAGAATCAAGGTTGGCCTTGGATACAGTTAAGCTTGTCCACCCCTGCATTAGGTAAAGATTATGAGAAGAGCAGTTGTAATGGTTAAGTTGCACTTCATTTCCTAGTAGAGAATGGACTTCTATCACTCCAGGATATACAGATGTGAGTGAATGTAGTACTAGAGGCACCTAAAATTGCTTTACAGCATATTTTTTACTCTTCAGGCTAGTTGTGGAGGTGAAAGCTTGAAGGGAAGAAACCCATGTGACTGGAGGCCAGTAAGAATCTTCTTTTAGTTCGTGAATTGACAGCACATTTCGTGTGACTGACTTCTGAGCTTGTTGCAGAGTTGGTTTCACCTTCTTTACAGGCCTTCTTTGCAGGAAATGGAGGGGAAGTGTGTCTTTGAGTAAAACACGCCAGGAGAAGAATTATAAAACCACAGGTATTGCTGGAGGGTCCTTGGGCAGGGTAATACCTGTTACTGAAAGCACTGAAACACATGAATTTACCCTTTGAACAACCTAGATTTCAAGGTGATGGTCTTTCCCTAGAAGGTATAATCTCTATGCAGGAGTGAAATCAAGAGGCTTAATTTTCTTCAAGTCAGAGCTAATGATGAGAGCATTCCTGATGAGTCTGGACATATTTAATTCACTAAATATCTCTCAGTATAATAGTACTTTATGTTTTAGGTTGATTTTTTTTTTTAATTTTTCTGTGGCATGCTTATGAAGGTTACCTTAAAGAAGAAAAATTATCTTTCTGGGGTTTTGATTTGAAATCCCTTTTCTTCCCACCTCCCTCCCAGTGCAAGCCAGCATGTTGTCTGTTAACTCTTGCAGTGCTTGGGTGCATGCTCATACTATTTGCCCTTGGTTATGTTGCTGGGCATCCTGTATCTGGATAGGAAGCAACCCAAAAGGCAGTTGCTGTGTTCAAGGAGGTGCTAACTTCACAAGTAAGGGAAGCTCTGATCTGGAAAGGTGTGTTGGGGCTGTCATTGTTCTCTCCCTAATGCTACCTTCTACCTCTTTGTGTACAAATGGTTCTTACAGGACTGCCCTACCCTATTTCCTACATGCTAAAATAGGTAAATATGTTATTCTGTGATGATATTTTAAAGACTAATACTTGCATGTTCTATATCAAATAGAATGAAAGCACTTCTAGTTCTTTATCATTTCTTGAGGGAGAATGTAAGCAGGCAAAACCAAAATCACAAATGACTAGTATTATGGACAGAAGAATGCATTTATCCTCGTGGCTACACTTTTTATTGTATGAATCAATCATTAAGGACACTCATACTTCACAGGGTCAAAAGATGTCTTGGGTTAGAAGGGATCTTGGGACTTCTTTAGCCCTGCTTAGTGTAGCATCAGCCATGTGAGGCCAGACCAGGTGGCTTTATCCAGTCAGCCCTTGAAAGCCCCCAGTGATGGAGGCCACACGACCACCCTGGGCCCCTGTTCCACTGCTGAACTGCCTGCTTGGGGGAAACTTTTTTAATTGGCCATTTTTTTTTTTTCCCTAATATACAATAGATTCATAGACCTAACTTCTGATCAACTGAATGGACTGTGAGGACTTTGCTGTTATTACCAGTTGTGTCTAGTGGTTTGTTGGTGTTTTCTGTGGTGGTGTTTTGTTTGTTTTTGTTCTAAGCAAAACTAGCTACTTTTGTCAGGTAATGTGATAGATTTTTGAAAGCATAGAGCTACTTAAAAAAAATACACTAATGAAAAGATGCTCTGTGACTACTAGAGAGTTTGTTTAAAGTTTCTAATCTGAGAGAAGGGTTCAAAGCAAAAATCATAGCCAAAATGTAAGGATCTTTCCAAGGATTCAAACCACCACCCTGTTGGGATAGTAATGTATTGCATGGAGATCACACGTGATGGGCATTGTGGTTGACTGGGTAGAGCTGAGAAGTGCATGAGTTACAATTTCTCATTTTCCTGACAAGGAGCAGCTTAGAGTGATTATCCTAAAATCATTGATTGGACAAAGTTCTTCTGCCTTAAAATTTAACTTCTGTCCATGATGGATTTGTCAAAGATTGCTTGCTTGAGTGGCCTGTGAACTGACTTGCTGAACACGTTTAAACAAATGTGAACTTGGCTCATGTGGGCCCATGGGACCAGACAGGCTGCATGCAAGGGCACCAGGGGTGATGTTCTCTGGGGGCTGTCCTTTACTGTCACAGGTTGTGGAGAGCAGTGGCTAGCTGTAACATTAGAGAATGGTAAATGGTACACCTACCTTCAGAATGGGCCAGAAGTTCAATCTAGGTAACCACAGACTGGTTAGCCTTGCTTTGGTATCTTGGAGAGTCATGGTGTAAGATTTCTGGATACATAGAAAGGTGGTGACTAGAAACAGCCAGCATATATTTACCAAGGATAAACCATGGCCTTACCAACCTGACTGCCTCCTGCATTAAAAATGGCAGGATTTGAGGACGAGGGGAGGGGATGTCACCTCAACTGCAGCAAGGCTGAAGGAATCAGGTCTCGGGAACCTCATGAAATTCAAGACAAAAGCAAAGTCCTGCATCTGATGGAAGAACTCCAGGCTAAGTTTGGCTGGGGGTAAGATTTGCAAGATTGTCTGGGGATTGGATGGAAAGCAGAACATGAACCAGCAGTGTCCTGTGAGCAAAGGCAGGTGATATCCTGGACTATGTTAACAGGAACAGAACCAGAAGACTGAGGGGAAGTGATTATTTCCTTCTACATAAGACTTGTTAGACATCATCTAGAATACTGTGTTTTGGTCGTCCCAGTGCAAGAAAGACATCAAACAAGACTAGTTTGGTGAAGGACCCCCAAGACAGTCAAGGACTGGAGCACTTCTTCTGTGAGAGGAGGCCAAGGGACCCAGTCTCATTCAGTCTGGAGAAGGGCAACTGTCCTGCTTCTACCAGAAGATCAGTGAGCTGGGATTAGTCTCTTCATAGTAGTGCATGGCAGGAGGACAGGAGAACATGCAAATGTTGAAATGAGAGAGATTCTGATGGGTATGGGGAGGGGGAAATATTTTCTCCTCATGAGGACAGCTCAGCAGTGGAACAGGGGCCCAGGGTGGTTGTGTGGCCTCCATCACTGGTGGCTTTCAAGGGCTGACTGGATAAAGCCACCTGGTCTGGCCTCACATGGCTGATGCTGTGCTGAGTGGGAGTAGAGAAGTCTTGAGATCCTTTCTAATCTTAATTCTATTATTCTAAATGACTGAAAATATTTTGGAGAATGTATTGCTTATCCCCCAGCAATTACTCTTTGTTTTTGTAGACTGAGGAATGCCTAGGTTAGCCTCCCTTTATCCTCCTTCTGTACAGTTGATGTGGCTTAGCCTTTTGATTGTCCAGAACACAAAGTAGTGTAAAGGTAAGGAGCTCAAAGTCTATCTTGCAGATGTTCTATGACCTGGCACACTGGAAGCTCAATATAATAGCCTGGTTTTGTGTATTTGGAACAGTGACTGTTGCAATGAAGTTGCCATTATGAAAAGCAGAGGGAATTTTTTGGTTTTTTTTATTGGAATGATCCTAAGTTTGGGTGTGAGTTGGAGTGGAGTAAGTATCCTGTTAAGCCTGTCTGTCTTCTTGGCCTAGCAGAATCTTATTTGGGGGATGGAGGTATGGTCAATGCAGTGAGCAGATAATGTTTGGTCTGAGGTCTCATTTATGACAGAGAAGCTGCAAGACAGATGGAAAGAAATGTGATGGGTCCAGGATGTCTCCAGTTGCTAACAGAAGTAGTGGACCCCAGTCACAGGTTAACAGCTACACTGGAAGCATGGCTTGGGTTTGGTTCTGCAGTGCTGGGTAAACCAGCTAAGATTGTGGGTCTCAGGAAAATATAATTTCCCTTTCTTGCTGTCTTCCAGCTGTGAGTGCTAACTGCTTACCTGGCTTGGCCGGTCACCAGACCTTTCTGTGGGATGCTTTCATTTGTTTAAAATATCAGAAAATGAATCCATATTAAGGGAAAGAAAACTCAATAGAAAGCTTGTGGGGGACTTGTCATTCAAGAGCTGATGGCAGGGGAACAAGCTGCTGTATGGGATAAGCCATGTGTGAAACTGCCCTCAGTTTTGTTCTGAGCCGTTGATAAACCTCCACTGTCCCATTCCCAGTGCCATGTTAACTGTCCTGTTTTAAGGAGAGCAGAACTGACTGCTGGCATTCTACAACCCTTCTTCATAGTTCAGTTTTATTTAGAGTTCAATAAAAGTGTAGTTGGTAACTTCAGACACAACAGTTGTGATAAATCATCAGCAATGACGCACTTTTAAGCTGTTATCTCTAGCTATTGTAAGTCATTTCACTAGATCTTCCCTATGCAATACCACACTTCTCAGTTTGGAGATAGACCTTAAAACTATGTGAGCTGTCTTGGTAGGATGCTGGGTGTGATTTCTACTCTGAATTCCCTTCTGCTAAATCTGCTGGGCTCTCTGAACTCATCTTTTCTTCAGTGTGACTTGTGTTTATCAGTTATCTGTAGGTCCCACCTCTGAGTTGTCATGGTGGATTAAAAATACTCTTTGGGCACTTAGTTGTTAAAATTTGGTGACTTTAAGTAGGTTTCCAAAACCTGTTTGTGCTCCTAGGGTAACAATAATCTGTTAGTGTTTCAATAGTTATGAATCAGGCAGCCCTTCCCGATGAAATTTCCTGAAATTCCATGGATTGTAGACAAAACTGTCTGTAGTTCAGTTGTGCAGTCTGTCAGCGACAGTTGAGTGAGTTTTTGTCCCAGGTTGCTTGTTTGCATTTGTTCTGTTGTATTGACAAACCGTTCTGTGAAACAGATCAGTGAACTGAGATGACTGAAAGAACAACTCTGTCAAGGGAGTTCTTAACAGGAATTCTTTCACAGCAGCTGTTACAACGGAAGGAGTACAGAAGTACTGAGTGACCTTACCCTGGCAGTGCTGCTGAGGAAAAGGACGCTTGGAAACAAGAGGGAGAGAGTGCTCAGTCTCTTTAAATCCAGCCTCTTCACATCTTTTTTCCCCTAACTTTCCTGCTTCTTTTGTAGGACTGCTGCAGAGACACAGGAGTCAGGTGCACTGAGTGAACACTGACATTTTCTAACCTCTAATAAAGAGGTTAGAAAGAGCTACAAGTCAAAACTAACAGGAATTTGATTTTGAGAAATAGAATGCTATGCATCGCAAGTTACCATGATTCACAAATCAGACTTTTAGGTAGTTTACCTTCAGAGTGAGCTTACCATTCCTGTTGACAAAGAATGACAGCTGTCTTCTGGTGCAGCAGCATATTATAAACAAATTCATTAGGGAGATGAATAGAAGGTCATCTTCCTGTCTTGCATGAGAGTAGCTATGGTTATGATGTAGACCCCAAGGTGACATTTTCAGCACTTCATGAGCTTGACTTCTTGAGAAGCAGTGAAAGTGCACTTCTATTTGGCAGTGTATTTCAACATGCAGACACATCTTACTGACTTCCCCTCTAACTTTGGAAAAGTTGTATGGGCACATAAGTGCTTTCTTTGCATTTGAAGTGCTCGAGTAAGAATACAAGCACAGCATGCTCAGTATTGAGTAAAATATGTAAAGCTAAGGTGGACTGGACTTGCTGTGTGATGTGCAGTGTAGCTTAGTCGTACAAGTTACATGAGAGAAAGTACACTTTTATATTGGATAGGTTTTGCTGAAAACCAAGATATCTGTTGGCTATTTTGCAATGAGAAGTTCTTGGAGAGGTTTGGAGGTGGGGGGGAAAATTATTATTTTGAGGTTACTAATCTTGTTGGTAACTATAAATGAGATGGTAGGAAAGAGCTATGGAGCTAACTGTAGGGAAGTCTTGGAAGCAAGTTTCTGGGAAATATAGAACCTTTACATTTCAAAACTGGCACCAATTTCAAGTTTCACTTCCAACAGAAATTTTATTTTAATGGTAGGTGTCTTTTTGGTGCTCCACCACAGTGGAGGGAGCTGTGGCAAGACCAAGTGTTGAAGCAGGTAGTTTTTATGCTGGTCTGCTCTGAATTTCTTGTGCAGCATTTCCAGCAGGCACTTGAGACACCTACTGTAAGTAACTGATGGTTTGCTAATTCAAGTGAACTTGTTAAATCAGTAACTCTTTCCCACTTACTACCTCAGTGTTTCTGATGGGAGATTGTTTCCCTGAAGAGGAACTTCTTATCCCTGTGGAAAGCAACTGTGAAGCTAGTGTCAGCCTATTGTGATAACTAACCCTATTTTCAGTTGATGTGTTAGATAAACCATAAACTTGCCCCAGCAGGAGCTACTTCATGAGCTGTTTAGTTGTCACTTCAGCAGTCTCCCACAACGAAGGCAGTGTGGACAATGGAGAAGTGTCTGCTTTATTGGCTCAGACCTTTACTGTGTGTCAAGATGCTTCAGTGTCTGAAGTAGCTGTTGTGAATTTAGGCTGTTACATAATTCAGTGTATAGACTCACTTAAGTGCTTTGTGCCAGAAAATGATGCACAACACATTTTTATTATAATTTGAATGGAATTATGGAACAAACCTTCATACTTTAAAGAATATCGTATGATTTTTGAAAACTTTTTTCAAATATAAAAAAGTTATGGATTTTTAAATGGCATTCTGTACTAGGTTATATATAATAAAATAATTGTCTTTGTTTATTATGTACAAGGTCTTTCACTCCTGATTTATTTTTTTTTAAGTACTGGAAAAGAAGAGACAACATTCCTGCCTTTTAGCTGCTTTCTATAGGCTCTTAAACTAGGTAAAAGCTGGAAAGAAAATCTTTGAGCCTCTAGAAGAAAGTAGCCCTGTCAAAAAACGTGTAAAACAGTTTCAAGGTGCATTAGTGAATTTGCTTTAGGTGATCTGAATTACACATGGCAACTTAGTGATATGTTTAATGTGCTCAATTCAGTTCATAGATATAATTTGAAATATCTAAATACTTTGTAATGATGAGTCCTTTCCAGTGAAGGAATTATTAGTTGAGACCAGGTTATAGTTTTGCAACTATTCTAGACTGTTTTGATCATGGCTGGGGCATGAAGGGAGAAGATGGAAAATGACAATTCAGTTTTCTGATGCAATGATGAAGGGTGTCAAATGGAGTGACAAGGTGCTAGCTGTGAAACACACCAAAGAGTGCTGCTTTACAGGCTCAACAAAACACGTAGGAAGACTTGCAGAAGAAAATTCTATTAAGGATTGAAAAAAAAGACGTTATAGCTTGAGATCTTTGGATCCACAGCTTTTAAGAGTCTGTATGGGAGAAGGAGTGCTATTCTAACTTTTTTCCTGTTCCTCTGGTCTTTCCTAGTCCCTTATGCCAATATTCTTGTATTTGGGATTAGGTGGGTCTTAAACTGGTGACCCAGTTGTGCATGAGGCTGCTAGAGGTATTGGGCCAGAGAAGTGTTCCAACCAACTGGCCCATTATGGCTGCTCTTCCTGTGATGTCACTGTTTAACACAGATTACAGATTCATCTGTCTAACTTTCTTGCCTGACTTTCTTGGGTTTTAAAGTATTTAGTACAAAAGAAAAAAATGATTGCTGTCTGGAATATTAACTCCTCCATTCTTCATTTTTGCATTTTTTTAATGATTTAAGCCACTATAATTTCAGTTTTATTTTCATAGTGAACATAAATAGTAAACTACTCGTGGAGAAGGGATTCCCTTCTCTTTAAAACTTTAGAGTAACTTCTCTCATATCTGAAGAGTGGTTTTCATCAAACTATGAAGGACACAAGTTCATTTACTGGTTTTGTTGGTGCTTTCTGGTGAATTCAAATGTTTCTGGTGCTGATAATGTACCTAAGATATTTTGAAAGGGGTGAGATTTTGTTCTTTCAATTGAGTCTGTCCTGTTTTAACTCCCTGATCTGTCCTTGTGCTTGCATCATACTTACACATGCATTTAGATTCTAAAGAGAAAATCCATTTATATATGCATGATACCTTTGTTCTATAGTCTCATTCTGTGTGTTACTTATGAAGATTCTTCCTTATGCGTTATTTGGTCCAATTTTTCAATTTTCTAGATCTCACTCCTTTGCCTGAAGTGTAGCATTTGATCCCTAGCCTGGCATAAAGCATATTCACCCTTGTATATACTCCGGCTAGATGTTGTGGAATTATATGGAAAGAAGATTATTATTGATTCAGATGTTCAGACATGAACCTCAATCATCAATTAGTTTGCAAGATCTTTTGGTTTTCCTTCCTTGTTCTTTTCCTCTGTGATTCTAATGGAGAGGAAAACTTAACTTTACTTGATAAATTTAAGATGATGTAATTCTTCCTGTGCTGGAATCATCTGCAGTTATGTTTAGTGGCAACACATGGTGCTGTGTTGGTGGTACCTGAAGCAGTATAGACCTTGAGTTAGCATAGCACTCAACCAGGTTTCNTGATCCCTAGCCTGGCATAAAGCATATTCACCCTTGTATATACTCAGGCTAGATGTTGTGGACGGACTGCTCAGTACCATGTTATTTGCTGACCACTACTCTTCCTACTAAACTAATTTAGTCAGAATTGGCTTAGTACATTTGTAGCTTCCTTGGAATTTTAGAAAACTGTCAGTGACTCTAGTTAAACCAGAGTGAAATTATGTTTTACACAAGTAATCTTGTATTGAGCTTTTGTGATGCACTCTTTGGTGCTTCGGGTGACTTTGTGAAGAATCTCTGAGCTGGAAAGCTTGTCCCTTCATCCTCATTTAAATTAGTTGATTTTGTAGAATAGTTTTCTTACATAACTGTCTCTTTCAAATTTTGTAGATCTTTACAGTAGCAGAGGCACTGCTACTAAGATGCATCAAGTCTGGAAATATGACCAGGTTTTTAGTTACCTGAAGTTCTGGAGTTAGCCAAGTGAATTCTAGCTGCATTTCATATTAATATTTAAAATAGATGGCTTTTATTTTACTTTATCCTAATTCTCATTCCCTTTACTCTTTCTTCCCTTTCTTTAGAGACTCTACAGGGGTGGGTAATTCACTGGTCCATAAGCGGTCTCCTTTACGTCGAAGCCATAAGACTTCAGCATCTCTGACCAAGCTGTCATTACGTGATGGACAGAAGGCCAAAAAGCCACTGTGTAAATTTGAAGAAGGTCAGGATGTCCTAGCTAGATGGTCAGATGGCTTGTTTTATCTTGGAACTATCAAAAAGGTAAACAGTTTAACTTCCCTGGAGTCTTAGTGTGTCGTAAGCTGGTTAAATATTACAGTGTTGTCTCGGTGTTAAATACATTCTTCTGTTTAGTCTTTCTACTCATGGCTTCCCCTGTATTTTTTTTGTTTTATAGATAAACAAACTGAAACAGAACTGCTTCATTATATTTGAAGACAGTTCCAAATCCTGGGTTCTCTGGAAGGACATACAAACAGGCAAGAACTTCAGTGAAGTTATCATTGTTTGGTATTTTACTTGTTTAGACTACTCTATCTGTGAAAATAAGTTATTGCCTTAAACTCTTTTATCTGAAAGAGTGCTATTAGTTCTATCTGACCCAGGGTCATAAATTAGGCAAATTTAAATCAAAGAAAAAAAAATCCTTTCAAACAACTCTTATCATTGCAGTTACTTTTTCCCTTTTGTTTTCACATAAGTATGTGCAGGGAGGGGAGAAAACATCTCAAAACAATTACATCTCGGTTTCTTTGGATGGGGATAGAGTATAATACTCTGTCTTAACAGAAAACTCCAGGACCTAATTTACAGTTTGTCCTTCTGTTGTTTTCAGTTGAAAGAACATGATGTGGAAAGAAACCAAAGACTGAAAAATCCTAGGTTTGAATGGAATTTTTACATTTAAGAGTAATGCCACAATTATTGCACAGAACAAACCATTACAGATTTTGAAGTATTCATGAATAAAAGTGCAATTATCAAATGAAACATCTGCTGTATATTAGCTTTCATTTCATTTTCTTTTTCCTTTTCTAGATATTTGAGGAGTAGCTAGTATTTTGATAATCTAATGCTAATGGAGCTGGGATGACAATTTTTCTGAAAATCAGTTAGAATCTCCTCATCGTATGAAGCAGTGGAAGTCTGATCTGGCTTTTGCAGATTCTTGATGTTTAAACACTTTATTTGCTACATGGGGAAGCTTTCTATTCATAACAGCAAAATATCAACTGCTTTCTTTTTGAGAAGCTTTAAAATATAGCTGTTCTGCTTCTCTATAGTACTAGTTAATGATATCTGATTCATTTATTCTAAGTATCAAACTTTAGTGATGAGTATGATAACGTGGATTAAGAAACTTGTACTTAAATCCATTGTTTGTCTTTATATGTGGTACAGTTGGAGCAAGATGTAGTTTTGTTTCTGGTTTTCAAGCTGACTTCTTTCTTACCTCTACTGTTACTGTGTGTGTTTGTATACTTGCAGGTGTATAGAATGAGTAATAAACCTCAACACCCTTATGAAACATGTTAGTATTAAAGCACCATGGTCAGAACTGTCCAAGATAGGCATCAAATTGTGCATATATTTACATGAAAAAAGCACAAATACTGCAAATACAAACCCTACATATCAGTTGTCCAGATAGGATTGGTTTATACCTTTTTTTAGCCTGCCTTTACATTCTTTATTCAGCTATTTAATTTTTATTGTTGATGTTAAGAATGAACTGCATAGTAAATAGGCAATATATAGCCTATAAATATCTGATAGCCTACGATAAGTGATATTTGTAATGCATCCAGTCTGTACAAAATAGATGAATCTACAAAATAGCTGAATTTAGGCTTGGTAACAATGTGTTTAACAGTGCATGGATCTGTAACTGGAAGAAAGCACCATGTGTCGAACTCTTCCAGCTGTGGGTGTAATCTGAAAAAAATGACACTTTCATATTTCTCTAGGAGCCACTGAAAGTGGGGAGATGGTCTGTACAATATGTCAGGAAGAGTATTCAGAAGCACCAAATGAAATGGTTATATGTGATAAATGCGGGCAAGGTAAGGAGATATTTTTCTATTTTATTTTAAAAGGTCTTTTGATTTGTTTTATGAAGCAGAATATTTGCCTGGCTATGACTGACTGCTCAACTGGTCTAAAATTTTATAGCCCTTAGCGATTATTAAAAGCTCAGTGAATAAGCAGCTTCATTTAAGTGACTAATGCCTGTTAAGCAATGTATTATGTGTGTGTTTTTTTTCCTACTAAGAAAATTTAAAGGACCATTTTGAATGTGTTATTGATCTTTTTGATCAGATTCTTGTCACTTGATGGATAATGCCTTGTGGTTGTGTTCAGATTATATATGGTTAATTGTGTGGAAGCTGCTTTTGCCATTTTAATGACTTTGGTTGGTCCTTTTTTTGTGCAGGTTATCATCAGCTGTGTCACACACCAAATATTGATTCCAGCGTGATTGATTCAGATGATAAATGGCTCTGTCGACAGTGTGTTTTTGCAACAACAACAAAGGTGTGTTCCTAGAAAAGCACTTTCTAATACATCCCATCTTGCATGCATGCTTCCTTTTGCAATTGAAACAAAACCAATAAAAGCATTCTTTTTTCCAGTGGTTTCTTTTTTGTTAACTTTAATCCGAATGGAGGTTTTATATGTTGGGAATTAATATTTACTTTAAGAGTAGATTACATTGGCTTTCAATTTATTTTTAAACAAATATGCTAGTATTAGAACATTAAATATAGGTGAAAATGTTTTACCTGATTATAGACAGATTTTGGTAACTTCCCAATTGAAGTATTTGAAAGTTTCAGAAATAGATTATTTTTGTAAACTAATGTATTTGTTTTGGCCCAGAGGGGTGGTGCACTTAAGAAAGGACCAAATGCCAAAGCACTGCAAGTCATGAAACAAACATTACCATATAATGCAACAGACCTTGAGTGGGATGCAGGTCATAAAACCAATGTCCAGCAGTGTTACTGCTATTGTGGAGGACCTGGAGAGTAAGTAAACAGATAATATGTAAGAACTTTTCTCTGTAATGCAGAAAAAAACCTCCAGCTTAAACTATGAGGCTAATTTTGAGGATTGAAGTATTTGAATCCTCAGAACAAATGTTTGTTTTAATGGGGCTGTGTTTGTGCTTTGGAAAATAACAAGGACACTAATCCAATATGTGAGAAGGAGCTTATATGGAGTTACTAAATTCTTATTATTGATAATTAAAAAGTGACTGTAAGAGGAAATTATTAAATGAAGAAAATACAAAATTAACTTAATTCAGCCTTTTATTAGACTATCTCATTATTCTTAGCCATACTTTACTAGAAATGATTCATTATGGAAATAAATGTTACTGAAACATCTCTATCTCTAGAGATGACTTGTTTTATAAACTGAAAATCAGCTTGGGTCAGAAGACCCCTTGCTATTTAACTTAAACATAATGAAGAATAATTTTCAGTAACTCTTGTTTATTAACATATCTTGTTTTTATCTTTTTTTTTTTTTTTTTGGTGAAGCTGGTATCTGAAGATGTTGCAGTGCTGCAAATGTAAGCAGTGGTTTCATGAGGCTTGTGTGCAGTGCCTCCAAAAGCCAATGCTTTTTGGTGACAGGTAAGAAACTTAAGCTGTACTTTCTGGTTGTCTTTTATTTAAAGTGTGGTAGGAGCCTCATGTATGAGCTTTTATTTAGGCATCTGTAACAGTACTCCCCAAACTGGTGTAAGCTTTGTGTGGAACATTATATGAAACAAAGCATGTGTTCAAGTGCCAGGAAAATACAGTTCATCCCAGTTTAATGAAGAAGGGTGGGGTGGTGGGTGGTGGAGAGGTAACCAGTGGAGAGCTGAATTCAAACTGTTACTGACTCCACTTTGTGTGGAAGCCCATTATATTTATGCTGGTGACTGAGAGATTGGAAGCTTTAACGCAGACCACTTCAGTGCTTCTGTAAGTTAGATAAAGGCTTTCAAGTTCACATTGTGTAGGGGACTGATCTCTTGTGTGCAACAGGCACCAGACTTCAAGGTAGGCTGTCAGTGTGTATGCAGTAGGAGTTCCCTGTACTAACAGTGTGGGGAACTGGAGAAAGCTGGAAGGATAGACTGGTGGAAACTGTACATGCTCAGGTGTACGTTCAGGTGTGAGGAGTTGAGGCAGAGAGAAAAGGAAGAGCAAAAGTCTGTGCTTTCACTTTAAGTGGAACTTTGATCTGTTGGAGCAAATGAGAGAGGAAACTGGAGAAGGAAATCAAGTAGTATCTCATTTATCTGTTCTACTTTCTTTTAGCAGTTGGTTCTTCTGGAATGTTTGCATGAAAGAACTGAGTCAGGGCACAGGAATGGCCGAGTCTTTTAAATGCATGTTTACATTGCTACACACATTTCTGCATTTGAGAGAACAGAGTAGGGATATTACAGAGTATAGTCACAGGGTGAGGGACTTTCTTGGGGAGTATGAAACAGTGGTACCCAGATAAAATTGAGGGAAGTATCTTGTATCTCACCTAGCAGGTACCAGCACAGATTATGGAAGTAGATAAAGGAAGGTGGAGGTTGAAGGGAGACTCAAGTATCATCCAACTGGGTTTCTAGCCTGCTTCTGTTTTTTCAGGATGTTAAAATATTAAGAGTGTGTGTGTGTACAGACATCCACCACCCCAGATACATGTACATATGTATATATTTTAGGTTTTATACGTTCATTTGCTCAGTTTGCAGTTCTGGACCAGAATACCTCAAACGTTTACCCTTGAGATGGTAAGTGTGAATTAAAAAAAGGGTGAGTTGAATACATGCTCAGCTTTTCTTTTTGGTATTTGAGCCTTCTTGTGAAAAAGCAAATCCCTTGCTTGTCTTGGGTTGTTCTTGCTGCTTGTGTGAACAAGGACAAGTTTTCCTTCAAACTTTTCTTATATGTAGAGAGACATTGCAATTGTGTGCTCTCAGGATTTATTCCTGGGATTGTTCAGTAAGGTACCAAGCAACTTGCTCTGTGTGGAGATTGATACGGCCGAACAAAGTCTTTTTTGCAGGTTTAGGATCCTGCCATTAGATAAACCAAATGTAGTGCATACTAGAGTGCACATCTTGACACGTGCTGTTATAGTTACCTCGATGAGACTGAATGATTGGTTGTAGCTTAATCTTTGCACTAACCCACATGAGAAGTAATATTCAATGTAGTGGAGATATGCTAACAAATATATGGTGGGAATTACCCTGTAAAATGCTAATTCACCAAAATACTTGTGCGAATTCAGAATGGATATGTTTGAGTTGGGACTTATTTAAATTTTCTATAGTTCAGACTAGTTTTGGAGTTTAAAAGAGCATCATGACAACAAGATGAGGCAGAGATGAAAGTGAGATTCAAAGCAGAAGGAATTAGTTGAAGAGAAATGACAGGAGACTTCTTAATGTTGTTCTCTGGCTTGAGTGCTTTAAGTTGTGCTTTATGTTTCTCTGTGGTGTGCTATTTTCTCAAATTATTTGCAAGAAAAGCTATTGGAAGAAAAATACTGTGTATTTTCCTTTTTTTAAATTCAAATATTTCCGAATTCTAGGGTAGATATAGCACATCTATGCCTTTACAACCTAAGTGTTATTCATAAGAAGAAATACTTTGATTCAGAGCTTGAACTCATGGCCTACATCAATGAAAACTGGGATAGATTGCATCCTGGTGAGGTAAGTAATCTCATTTTTCCTCACAGTGCATACATACATCCTGAAAGTCAGCAACTATGAACTATTTTATTCTGGATGTTAAATCATTTATTACGTTAAAATCTGATAATACCAAATAATTAAGATCATCTTTAATTTCCTTGCAGGACTAGAATGCATTTTAAGTGGTGTATTTTTTTCTGAGCTGTAAAGTTTCCTCAGTGATCCATGTAACATTTTTCATGAGCACTTCAATTATTTATACTCAACTGTTTATTCTGTTGTGTATGTATATTTTCCCTTTTTTTTTGATAATTTTCTTGTACTACTTTGCTATTTCGGTGTGCACAGAGCAGAAAGTGTGTGTTGCATGTGAAGATATCTTCAAAGTTTTTAAGGTGTTAACACAAAACAAATTACTGTACACAAACATTTCCTCTTTTCTCTCTTTCCAAACACTTTGTGCCTAGGTCTAAGGACTTTTTTGACCCTTTTCCAGTCTGATTCTGCTACTTGTCAAGGCATCTTGGTTTTAGTTCACTACCAGTTTTTTTTTTTTTCCCCAGGTATTTGTTTTGTGGAGTAGTTACCTTAACACTAACAAAAAGTTTTCCCCAAGCAGACTGACCTCATATATAACTAAGAGAAGCAATGTAGTTAAATGCAGAAGCAAATAAGGTTGGGTGCAAAATTTATGTCTGAAGTCAAATTGGCATGCTGCTAATAAAGTGCACACTTCTTCCATGCATGAAAATTAGTTAGGGCTTTGAAGTTTTTCATTACAGGTGGTATGTAACAGGTTTGAAATTTTCTTATCATGAGTACATCCTACTTTTATACATTTCAGTAAATTTGTATACCTGTAATCTATTTTTAGTGGCAGACAATTTGAGAATCACTTGTTTAAATTAGTAATTTTCCTAAATAATGGAAAATAAATATTTTAAACTATATTTAGACTGAGGGTCAATAGGTTAAGACAAACACTCAAGCATTACTAAAAAAATAGCAGTTAGTGTCATTAGGAATAGATATTTGGTTTACTTTGAGAAGTATGAAATCTCTTAGCCAAGTTATATCAAGTCTCAAGCTTTATTTACAGAAAAAGGCTGTACAAAATGTAATTCTCACATTATCTTTTCAATAGAATGAAATGCTCTGGCTGTCTTACTGCGCAGTTTAACAAATACGTAAGCGGTGTTTAATTTTGACTTTTGTTTCTCTCAGTATTGAGGGAAATGTAGAAGAAATTAGTGTTTGTTTATTTCACATAATACATTTTTTTTCAGATTTAATATAATTTCATGTCGGAATGGCTGGTCAGAGCCCTGTGGGGATGAGGAAAGTGGAACTATCAGCTGCCATTGACTTGGAGCACACATGTCATTTCAAAGAAGTTGAAAGGCCACAGTCTTCACTGTGCTTTTCCCCTTTATCCTCTCAATCCATTCACAGTCTGTGAAAAACTCATAACTAAGGGGGAAGGAGAGAGGAGATCCAAAATAAGAATACTCATCTCTTTAAGTGGATCTCTTTGCTTCCAATTCCTTAATATTTCCACACTGTCAAGGAAACTTAAGTCTGAAGACTACATTTTTACTAAAGGCACAAAAGCCATGTTGAGGAAAACTTCAAGACTTTATTCTGGAAAGATTCTAAATGTCTTTTGCTAAGTTCAGAAAAATTTGAGTCTTGAAAGTGTTAACAATTTTTGAAGTGATACTTTGTTGTAAATATTTGTTGTTTTGTTGGGTTTTTAAAATATTCTTGGCTTGCCACTATTAGAAATGACACTGGTTCCTCCTTCTACTTACTTATAGTTGAATAAGAGGAAACGATTTTTAGCCATTAAGAGAGGAGTAAATAGTGGAATTATCAGACCTCATAATCCAGTAATTTTTAGCAAGTTGTGATTTAGGATGCAGTAAACATGTCAGTTTTCTATGGTTAAGCACTCCAGAGTTGCAAGACCTCTGGATAGCAACGGATTGTAATGAATACATATGGTAAAGATGTGTAAAAATTGTTACTTTCTTTAACTAAAATCTGTTAAATACCTTTTTTAACTTTGAGTCAGTCTACTTGACTACCAGTCTTGCCCAAAATTACCTTAAAAGGCTGGGATTTGAATATATTTACTCATTTCTAAGCTGTTAGCACACTTAATCCTTTGAGCATTTCTGTCTGTCCTGTTTGGTCAGAACTGTATTCTTTAGAAAGTATTTGAAGGTTGCTTTTTTTTTTTAGCTGCAAATGTACAGTCTGCTTTGTAGTAGTCATACTAGTGAAATGTAAGAAGTTTGTCAGCTCTACAGTTAAATTTACTGCAGAGCCAATTGGATATAAGTTCTGGAATGGTTTGGTGTGGCAACTGGCAATATGGTAGCCTCACTGGAATTTAAAAATAGCTGTCTAAATATAAAAGTCTTATTTGAATTTCTGTTAGACAAATGTTGTGTCCATTTCTTTATAGTCACCACTGTACTTGCTCTGTTCTCTGATTTCTGTAATTGATAAGTATGCAGTTTTTTGGAGGGAAGATCCCATGTTTTGGCAGCTTGATAGGGACTAGCTACTGTAGATGCAAATCACAGAATATATGGGATTATGATTAATATCCTTTGGGGTTAGGTAGTTTCCACAGCAAATACTTTCATAAATGTCCTTCACATCCAAATCTTTAGCTACAGTGACTCAAAGTAACTGGAATCTTTCCATTACTAAAGCATTTGTCAGGTTAAATGATTTTTTTTTAATACTTCACAGCTGGCAGATACACCGAAATCTGAAAGATATGAGCATGTACTGGAGGCATTAAATGATTACAAGACCATGTAAGTTGTTGATACTTTTTGACTGTTGTTGGCCTACTTAATCTGTTGTAGATTACCATCTTCAGTCTATTTGACTGCAGATACTACTTTGGCTGCTGATAATATTTAGGTTTTTTAAATACTATTTCTATATCAAACTGTAACAGTAGATAACTATTTCAGTAGAATTCAGATCATGTGAAAAAATGTTTTAACTTCCATTCTCTCTACTTCACATTCTGTATTTTAGAACAAGGATTGTGTTAGGGGAGGGGGGAATAAAACAAGATTAGAATAAATATTCTAATTTGCATTGTTTTGTCTTGCATGTACTGTTATTTTGAAAGTTATTTAAAAGCTTTTCTTGGGGTCAGAATTTTAACAGTTGATTTAAAATCATCTAGGTTTATGTCTGGAAAAGAAATAAAGAAAAAGAAGCATTTGTTTGGCTTGAGAATTCGTGTTCCTCCAGTGCCACCAAATGCTGCTTTCAAGGCTGAGAAGGAACCAGAAGGAACTTCTCATGAGTTCAAAATTAAAGGCAGAAAATCATCTAAACCAATCCCTGATGTGAGGTAAAATAACCCAGTCATTTGAGCAGTGGTGTGGTATTTGGTGCTACTTGGGGTTTGTTGGCTAAAGAAAATGTCTTTCCATTGTAGAATGTATTTTTAAAATAACTATAAAGGTGGATTATCTGTGGAATAAGGGCCTTGAGTGCATTTAATTACCTTTTTTGAAGGATCCTAATAAAAAGAAACACACACAAAAACCCAAAACCAAACAAAAAAAGCAACATGAAATTTGGTGGTAAGAACAATAGAAAATATCCCAACTTGATTGCCATTTGAGAAACAATCTCTTGCCTTTCTGATGATTATCACCAGCAATAACCTAACTAGAATTCTAAATGGGAAGCATGATGTGAAATTTTAATGTGTTTTAGTCATTTATACCAGGTGTGATCACATGAATAAACAAAATTTGACACTTGTTAATTCATTTTCAGCATTGAGGAATCAGTAATGTCACTACAAAGTGTCTGATTATGATGTTCTAGAGGCAAAAATAAGTGGCTTTATACCTGACAATTATAATTTACCACATCATTAAACTCATTTAGTGCAATGTTTTAGCAATAGCCATCTAATCATGTAGTTGTTGCCAAAGGAAAACATGTATTAAATGAAAATGATCTTCAATAATACAGAAGAACTTTTTTTTTCCCCACCTAGGGAATTGAGTAATGGTATAGAAAGAAAGGGGAAAAAAAAATCAGTAGGTCGTCCACCTGGTCCCTATACAAGAAAAATGATTCACAAAACTCCAGAGTCATCTCCTCTGGTAAGGTTTTTAAATACTTTATTCCCCCCCACTTCTCCCTCTAACTAGATGATAATTTTTGAAGAAAAACAAAACCAGTTAATCTGAGTGATGGTATTCACCCTCTAGCAAAATTGATACAGCAATTAAAACTTAAGTACTATTTTTTTTTTTCCTCCTCTTAGGATAGTGAACCAGTTCCAGTGACAGAGAGCCCAGCCTTGGAATTACCCTGCAGTGTTGGGTAAATTAAAAAAAATTTCCATGTAAAAGCTTATAATAGCCATGTCACTTATCTGATTGCTTCTGAAATACCAGTACAGTTTTTAATATAAGGTTATTGTCATTACATAGCAACCTTTTTATCTTTCTTGTCAGGAAACCTGATGGAACTGCACATTCATCCAATACCTCAGATGTGGAATCCACAGGTGCTGCCAGTATGAAAGAAACTACCTCATCTAGCATTTCCAGACATTATAGGTAATTATTCAGTTACTCTGCTATAAAGATTAAAATTTGCCATATATTAATTCAGCAACATTTCACCCATAATACACAGAAACTGCAGGGAACTACAGGAGGTGCCTTGCCAAAGCATGACATGGGATGTGTAATGTCCTAAGTCGAGTTTCTTAAAACCTGAGGTTCTGTTGTACTTTCAGTTATTTCTGAAACTTTTGGCAACTTCCATGGATTCTGATCCAGGTAGTTTCAAAGAAATTACAGTAACAAGATTCGTGAAAGTAGATGCTTGGATGAGAGGCCCAAGACATCACCCTACCTTTACAGAAAGGCCTGGTCATTGCTGGTACTGTTGTGGTGGTGTCTTCTTGTCTGGTTCGTTTTGGTTTTGTGTGGTTTTGTCTATTTTAGTTGAAGCTTTGGCAAAGCAAAGGTAGATAAAATAGGAGGTTGGCTTAAGTTAGGAGGCAGCTGTAGTAGTTGTGAAATGGAGGTAAGGGTATTGGAAGAGAAGAACTGGGGAATATTGCAAAGGAGTGTAACATTGAAAATGTGGTAATACACTGGGATTTGGAGTAACAAGCAGCTGAGACTCGAGTAGAGCTATAAATCTTGTGGGGAAATCTAAAGAAATTGGACAAAACTAGTCTGTATTAGTTCTGCTTCTAATGCACAGGGTTGGTTTTTTGTGCTCAATAACTACTGTTCTTTGTTGCTGTAAATTCTGTAGCTAAACTACATTTGCTGACAAGACTGGTACTCCATAAGCACTTCCTGAGCTTAGCTTTCTAATGAAGGCCACAGAACAGCTAATATGTCCCCTGAATTAATTTTAGCAGCTTTTGTTTTTGTAGGTTTGTGTATGCATGTTAAAGAATAGCAAGTATGCTGTGATTTTCTACAGTCAGTAGAGCATGGACAAATTTTGGCGCAGTCTTCATAAATAAATTATTAACTACCAACTCTTCTGCAAATTGTTACTTGAACTTTTTCCTCTCTCAAGATCAGTAAACATAAATTGCTCTCTCACTGAGGTACATGGATCCTCAGTGTACTTACTTTGTTTCCTCTATCTGGTTCATGCTATCAAGTGCTTTCAATAGTCAATTGGTGTGCATTACTACTACAAATAGTCCATCTTCAAAAATTCATGTTTGGCTTCTGGAACTGTTACTGAAGGATTTACTCACTGTTTTGTATTTCTGCTCTTTATTCTATTCTTTTTTAAAATGTTAACCAGATGCACTTTTTTCCTCAGTATGTTACATGGGTGTCTCAAGTATCAAAACTTTTGTGCCATTAAATTTAGTATCTGATCAAACATGTTTTAGTATGTTCAAAGTATAGATAGTGGTTTTTACATGAAGATTTCTATCTTGAACGCTTGTAATATTTGGATGATAATATTTCTATCAGTGAAAAAGGGAACACAAGTTTAGTTGTGTGGAAACAACTGATAAGCATACATTTTTGCCTAAGATTTTTCAGGTAACGTTGGTTTTTCTTTTCTGAATAGTTTATCTGACTCGAGAAAAAGGACTCGTACAGGAAGAACTTGGCCTGCTGCAATACCACACTTGAGGAGAAGAGGTCGCTTTCCACGAAAAGCACTCCAGACTCAAAATTCAGAAATTGTAAAAGATGATGAGAGCAAAGATGATTACCAGTATGATGAACTCAACACGGAGATACTTAACAACTTAGCAGATCAGGAGTTACAGCTCAATCATCTAAAGAACTCCATTACTAGTTACTTTGGTGCAGCAGGTAGAATAGCTTGTGGGGAAAAATACCGTGTGTTGGCTCGTCGGGTAACACTTGATGGAAAAGTGCAGTATCTTGTGGAGTGGGAAGGAGCAACTGCATCCTGACTGTAGGACTGAACATTATGTTCACTGCACTGTCATCTGTAAGTACAGTTCATAATGCAGAGCCACAAGAGGAACGTGTCTTTAAATGTGTTTTTAAAAACAAAACAAAACCAGTTTAGCCTTAACATGTAATTGTTATCATTACAGCTCTTGTGATAAAGACTTATCTTTTTAAAATCTGATCTGAAACTTAAATTTTTTTTTTAATCTGAACATTGTTAGATTGTTTTAGGTTGGGATATTTTGGGTTACAATTGTTTAAATGTGCATGGTGTTAAAAAAAAAAAACAACCAGAAAACAAACCACAACATTTTCTAGAGAACATTCCATGGATACAGTTATTGTGATTTAGGGAAAATATGTAGATAATAGCACAAATCTTTGAAAAAAATTTGTTTTTTTCTTACCCAAATGTTTGCAGAAATGTATTTCTATTTCAATACTTTCTAGATTTCATAAGTGCAGTGTATATAATGCCTACTGAAGACTGTAAAATACTGAAGTTTTCTTTCAAACGAAGTGTAAAAAAAAAAAAGGACAAAAAAATATATTGAGCCTGTAAATTGCTCTGTGACCAGACTTCATTGTCTTCTTAATATATTCCTTGTGTGTGTGTGCGCGTGTGTGTATATACATGTGTATATACGCACACACATACTCGTGTGTGTATATATATGTGTGATTGTGACCTATGCAATACAAATTATGGGATTGGGCAGCTTCTGATAATACATCCCATAATTCTGTTTTCAGGAATAGTTGCCAGTATTTACACAGCAGCATTTCTTCTCAGGCTTATTGGGTGCTGTTGCTTTCTATGTACTAAGGAAAAGTGTCAAACCAGTGCAGCGTGTTCTGGCAGTGAGTGCAGTCTTTGATGTTCATCTGCTCTAGGGAATATGTTCCATATTAACTGTTAAAAGACCAGTGCAGGATCTGAACATTCTGACATTAACTCTACGAGAAATTGTGATTTGAAAGTTATTGTGGCACTCGGTTGTGAATTTTGTGTCCCAGTTATAAACAGGTGACAGGAGTCACACGTGGGATTCCTACAGATCTGTAGGAACAGTCATATTTTGATACATGTAGTGTGAACAAAGTGTATAATTGCACAGGGTCAACAAACAAGTTGTTGCCGTTTGAAGTAACATTACTGATTATTACAACATTACCTCTGTTTTGTTTTTATAAAATGTACCAAGTTTTAAATTGATAAGTTTATTTTACTTGTTTAAAAAGAAAAAAAAAAATCAAAAAAGTCTCTTGCCAGTATTAGATGTTTTTTCTTTGTCTGCTACTTTTGAGGGGGTTTTAGCCAAAGAGTAAACAGAAGAATATTTTTACTTTGGTGGCTATTCACTGTACTGCATAAGGTTAGTTTTCTTAAATGCTTACTGTTTACCACCAAAATAAAATCATCTAACACTTAGAAATGACAATGGTTTAAAGTGTACCTCCTGGGTTGGTACTTACTTATTTCATTACTTGATTATTTGACTTGTTCTGCTCATCTTGAACATCTCGAAAGGGTGGGGGTTTTAAATTTTTATTTTAATTTTTTTTTTGGTCACCTTATAGCCAAAGGAAGCAGAGAAAGGTTGGTTGGTTTTTTCTTTAATCCTGTGCTTGGCTTATGGCTGGCTGGATAAGATTAGCTTTATAAAATTGCTAATTAAAAACTGCCACTTCTGTTTACCTTCACTAAAATGTGTGGGGTTTTTCTCGCACCCTCAGCTATTAATTTAATGTTGCCTTGCCTATAGCTGCAATATTTTGATAACACAGCAACTTCATGTTAATTTTTGAATGTTTGTATCTTGGGATAATGCAAAATGTAAAGCCTTTGTAACCTTACTCACACCATCTGTATGTGTCTTTGTTTCACTTGATCCAAGTCCTTTAATTCTAACTGAACACCAGCAGTATTTTTCATAGTTTCATTTAAAGATAAATATTGGAATGTACTTGGGGACTTGGGGTTGGGGGGAGTGGGGAAGGGAGAGACACTATTTGTCAGACGTAAGCTGTCCATAGACTTAACTATTGTGAATGTTGTTTCATTTTATTATGGTGGTTGACTTGACTCTGATGTTCAGTTTGTATTTTTGGAATTGCTTTCTTCTTAGAATTAAAAGACCAACATTAAATGTGTGTATTTTTTGAGAGAGAAGAATGAGTTTTGATTCTGTATTCTTGTAAAGTACATACTTGGTGGCATCCTCAGATCCATTGTTTATCTCTAGCTTTCCTGTTACTGTCCTGGAGACACTTGTCCTGCACGTAGACACCAGCTAGTGTTCCAGCTATCCTGAGGGGATGCTTTGTTACAAGGTGTCATGTACTGGAAAATGCTGCAATAGTGCTGCTGAAGATACAGCTAGAGTAGTAATTAAAGCACACCTACAAATGCCTTTCTCTCATCTTATGTGAATTTCATTGTATGTAGTAATGGGTTGTCTAAAAGAAAAATACAAATGTTGCTGTATGTAACAGTTTAATTTTTGGTATGACTTGATCATTGTATGTATGCATGTGTGTAAATACATGTAATTCAGCTTTGTTGTGGTCACTGATTTAGAACCATTTCTCTGTGTATCAGATTGAATATTTTTCCATTCTATAATATTTGTATTACAGTAGTATTTACGTAGGTGAAGTCTCTTGAGGCCATTCTAAAAATGTAGGCATCACACAAAGAAATAATGGCACGTGAGTGGTCTGTTGTAAAATAACAATCATAGCAACCTACTTGTCAAATAATTGTTCTCAAACTTCAAGAGGAATTTGAATAAACTGTGCTTTTTCTACGTGTAGTGCATTTTGAGTGAGATTGCAAAGGAATTTTGTAAAATCTGTGTGATCTATGAAGTGAAGGTTGGTATTTTGATTTAATGTGAGACAAATAGATCAAAAAGCTCTTAAAGGGGAAGACAAGCAGTTTCTTCTGGGGGGGTGGGTTGAAAAGTGGATGAGCAGAAAAATGGTCACGTCTTTGGAATGTCGTATTAAAGTGATTTTTTTAGTGTTATATTTTAGAAGGAAATTGGTGAATTGACATGGAACATGCTGAGGCTGGAGACAAAGCAATGGTCAGAACACAGTGATAAGGATGAACTGGATGGGAGCATCTGTTCTGGGCACAGAGTGAAGAGGATGAATCTTGCAAATGCTAAGCAGGTAACATTTTTTAGGCTTTAAATCATGTCACTTCTAGTTCCCTTTAACCTACCTGAATAAAAAGTAACATTGCTGTTAAGAGTATGATGGCAGAAAGTGGTACTTCATAGAAATGGAGAAGAGAGTTTAGGATGGTAACCTGTGTTTGGCTGATGCTGAATTTAAGCTGATGGCTAAACACAAATGTGGAGGTGTCAGATCTATTGAGATCCTAGTTTGGTCAGGAAAACATAGTGGGTTTTGGTGTGTGGTGGGTTTTGGGGTGTATGTGTGGCTTTTGTGGTGTTGTGTTGCTGTTGTTGTTTCTCTTTTGTAAACAGGAGACACTAATTTGGAGTTCCTGAAAAAAAATGGAAGGGAAACAACCATCTTCTAGAAAAGATAGTGCAGGACAATAGAAAGAAAAGCAAAAGACAAGCACAGGTAGAAGCTGTAGAGAGTCTGAGAATGAGCTTGGAATTCAGTCCTTTTGCCAGTCTTTTATTGTTCAGCAACAGTGAAACATGATTTTGCATGGTCATGAGGTTTTTATCTCTTGCATTTCTGAATCCCTTAATGTTCCTCTCAACTAGCTCATTTCTGCTGGGTTTTTCTAATCAGATTTTCCATATTCCGTGCCTGTTACGTCAGCAGTTGGTCTGGTTTTCATTGATACAAAAATGTTTTGCCTTGTAGATGCTAGTTTTTAAATACAGCTATAGCTCATACAGTTCTCTTCATATCATCTTTCTCCTTATCTGTTCACTGATATTATTTTACCAGTGCATATTTCTTTTCCACTTCTTGTAATCATCATCTGAAAGTGACGATCTTGTCATCTTCCCATTACTAGCTTTTTTCTATTTGGCATTGATGGACTTCTGTGTGGTTTTGCCTTTCTACTCTTCTGTTTACTTAATGTGTGGTAGCATTAACTTAGAGTTTTGATACCTGCAGTCTTAATGAGCTCGTTTGCTTCAAAACCTGCTTTATAGCAATAGACTAACTAATAGTTCTGTCTACAGTTTGTTCTGTAAGCACAATTTCAATGTATTCATTTATGGTCTGTCATTCCCTAATGAAAACCACGTAACTGTTGTTACTGAATTCACTTGTGTCCTCATCCAGTAGGATAGTTACTGCTTTGCTATGTACATGTCTCATGAATGTTCCTAGAATTGCCTGCTCTGTTTCACAAACTGGTTGCATGGTAGCAGGTTTGAAAGTACTAAGATAGTAAAATTCTAGATATTAGCAACAGTGGTGGGAAATGACAAATGAACAGTTGGAAAGGTTTTCAGGCTGTAGGATGTTAAAATATAATTGTAGTGGTGGCAGGAGGAAAAGGTGAGCCTAAGAAGGGTAAGAATATAAGGTAGAGCTAGGAATTGACCAAGATAATGCATAGTTCCTTGGTTAGAGGAAGTGAATCCCCCTCAATCCCTGCTAACAACTTTCCTTTCTGACAAACCTTGCTTTTTTTCCTCCCATGATTTTTCTTCTCTGCTTGTGATAATGAGCCCCAGTATTGTAGGTGCTCATCTGCCCCACAGTCATTCAGAGGTAAGTGAGGAAGCTTTAGAATGGGAACTCCTATTTGGCCACTTGGTGCTTGAGCTTGCTTCCATCTTGCCAGTCTTGTGGTGTTACCTCGTGAGAGAGGAGTGACTGGGAAGAATGGTTTCAGGAGAGGCACCATAAGTGGAGCATGCTCAGGGCTTTGAAATGGAGATGGTGGGATCTGATTCTGTCCTTTTCCTGTCTCTTGGGAGAATGTAATAATGAGTTTTCTCATTAACTGTTTGCAACTGGGATTGCTTTTTGTGTGGGCAGTTATGGCTATTTTTGACTTGACCTTAACTGATTTTTACCACTCCCTGAAATCCTCCAGCATAATGGAAAAATTACTTTAATTAGATGGTTAATATCAGGTCTTATATATTGAAGTTGAAATAAATGTCCAGACTAAATGCTTTTAGAGCTTTTCTCTTGGCAACCCTGTTTCCCTTACCCATATTCTAGTTTGGCAGGTAGCAGATAAAGAGTCAATAAGAGTATTCTGTTTCCAGAAACATTGGTACACACTAAGGGAAGAAAGGGACTTGGGAGCTCTGTGCATTACAAGTCTCATTAATTCTCCTCAACTATAGGAACTGACACTGGGAGAGGATGATGAAATTCAGATACTTCTGGTTAACTTAAGTAGTGTAGATGTGTACTACAACTTTGGTTTTTATTATTTTTTTTTACCAATCTTCACCTATGATAAAAACAAAGTTACCTTAAATGGTTATAGTTTTGAAAACCCAATCCTCCAATAAGGCATACAGCCTTCCCTCTGCTCTGCAGTGATTTATGGATATGGTGTTTACCTCTGTCCTAGCGTTCCTCCTGCATGGACAGTGACTCTCTAATAGGGTACTACTGGAGCAGGAGGAAAGCATGGAAAAGGCTTAACATGAGCCCTCTGCAAACAGTAAGTGAGCTGTATGTTTCCTGTGATCAGCAAAAGATGGTAAATTTTAATTTTAAAGCTTTACCACCGTACCACGTGGTCACAGACTCTGGGGGTAGTGTTGCAACCTGACAAACAATCCGTGTTAAACAAGGAAGTGCTGCACTCTTGAGTATGTGAGGTGCAACCCTCGGGCTGCTCTGAGCTATGAGAGTGGTGTGTTGTACGGAGAAGTGAAGGCAGAAGGTTTCATTTCTCACAGCGTGCACTTTGAGGCCAGGAAGGGAATTTCTGCATGAGTTTCTGATGGCTTTGTCCAACATGGCTCTTGGTAGTTTTCACTGTGCATGTACCTTTTCAAGTCAGCTGCTGTTTCTTTTACCATTAATTGCCTATTGTGGCAATGTAATGTTGTACCTTAGTATTTGATGATGCTACATCAACTCAAAACGGTACAAAAAGGAAGTCCCTGTTTCATTGTTGAGCAGCGTGGTTCACAGGCTTCCGGCCAGGCCCGCGTTTCTTTGGAGTCTTATGAAATGGTAAACAAGCTCAAATTTGTCAAGTATATTGCTTGACTGAGCTGAAACACTGCTCCAAAAGTGTTAGCTTTTGGTCTCAGGATTTTGCACATTCTCTTATGAATATTTATTTTATTATTAACAACTACTACCAACTAATACGGTATTCTTAAATGCTGCAGTTTGATATTGTGATACTACTTCCCTGTTTTCCTTCCACTTTTTCCCTAGATGTTTCTTTTTAATATGCTGACTATACCTAATCAGAAATGACTTCATACAAAATAAATTGGTTTAGAGGAAAATGTAAGAATTCATGGAAGCACTTAACAGTTCTTCAGCTGGTATCAGTTCATGTTTGTGCTGAAAAAATATTTTTTTTTAATTCTTCTCAGTTTCATGTGAGTGCTGTTACCTGGAAATGTACAGCTGTCCACACTTTTAAACAGTGGATCAAAATTAAGTACCTTCTGTAATATGCTTTGTAAAAAGGATTTGTGAGGACATAGGGCTATTGCATTAGAGCAGTGGTTTTTGACTTCACATGTCAGTTTGCTGCTGTCTTTCTGTGGTATCACAAACTTACAGATTCCTAGAATATGTTCCTTGGGATATTTCCTTTTTTNCTTGGGACTTGATTTAGTTCCTGACAAGTAAAACTCCACTATATAAAGTTTCCCAAAGTCAAGAGTTTCTAATTGAATACCAGACCATTTTAGGCCAGCCGAAGTCCCAAGGGTCTTGCTCTCCCTTGCTTTGAACACAGAACTTTAGTAGTCTCAGTAATATTATTGATGTCTACTATGATTTTGCAGTAGATGGTACCTACTGTTCTTCCTGGAATTGCTCCTAAGTGTACTGACTAACTGGAAGTCATGCTGTTTGCTGTGTGTAGTAAATGGCAGGTGCAATATAGAATGCAAGTATTAATTAAGGGGTTAATATGGAAAAAAACCAACCCCTTATACCTGACATGCATCTGTTAACTTCAAAACTGAATGTATTTTTTGATACAAAGATCAGAGGTTGATGTCACTCTGATCTGACACCTACATGAATCTGAAGTTATTTGTGTTGATGAAGTTGAGTTCTGGGTGACAGTGAATGAGAACAGAATTTGAACACTGCAGGAGGAAGAAATGAAAAAGCTGCATTACTAAAACTGAAGTTCTTGTTAGCTTAGTATTCCTGATTTTTAGCAGCATTCATAGGTAAAGCATTCTTCCTTCCTTATAAAATGAGGAAGACAAACACAGGTTTAAACTTCATTTATTGAAAATCTGTTTTGTTTAATTTTTTAGTCAACATCTGCAAGTCTTAAAACGTGTAATTCTGAATAAAAAGTCCATTAAGAAAAATTAGATTTATATTCTCCGTTGTAAATTTTATACAATCAAAAGAAATCTACTCTTCAAAAACCACATGAAATTCTAGTTAACTGCAAGTTTTTAAATGCAGAATCCTTCACCTGTGATAAACATATTTCAGCTGCCAAGGTCAGAACACAGTTATTTTAATAGTTATTTCCTGGTTTGTTTTCTATAATGAACCTTGAATGGAGAGAAAATACAGTCAGAGCTCTTAGTTGCAAAGTAGTAATTTCTTCCAGATGATTTTGGCTGAATTGTTTTATTTCCCTTCTAACAGAGACTGCTATTTGTAATCTGAGAAACTGCTGCGGTTCAGTCTTGTGGCTTTGATCAGAGAAGGCTGCCTTCATTAGCAGCTTAAGCTAATGCACCAGACTTTCACCACTGGATGTGTAACCACTGGCAGAGACACAGCAGAGCAGCTGGGGCACCTAATCCCTTGAGGTGCCCTTGGAAAACTTGGCAGAGCTCATCTGTTGGAAGCTGAAGTTGAATTCTAGAATCTAGTAGCTTTGATGCAAGAGGTAGATGGCTTAGTCACAGCTTCAGAGCTGATTCAGCATTTTGCAGATGGCTTGTAGCATCACACTCCTGGTGATGCAAGTGAAGGTAGATCTCCTCTTCTAGCAAAAGGGGTAGAGCCCTAAGGATCTTATTTGCCTGTCCTGATCAAAACCTTGGAAGCTGACTTCACTGAGCTTTGGCTTATGCCCTGATGCAGATCCATGGTGGTACTGGTACTGGGAAATGGCAGAAAAGTACTATTTGCCCCTCTATCAGAATTAATTTATCCTTGACTTTGTCCTGATTGCAGCTTTCTAATTCCAGGCAGTTTAGAATAGAAAGCACATGAAAAAGGACATAAGCAGAACTCTAGAGAGAAACAACCTTATTTTGTACACAGCTTTGCAGAAAGAATAAGTAGCTCACAGCCTCTGGAGCCCTCTAACATGTTCTTTAAGGAATAATACATTTCTTATAAAAGCTATTTAGAAATATTATTGCTAGGTGCCATTGTCTGAAGTTGAAGTACTGTAGCCCTTGATAGCAGTTGCTTCATTTGAACAAAGTGTTTCTAGTGTATCTATTGACCTTGGTTTAGCTCCATAAAATAACTTCTAATCACAGAAAATCTGGAAGTTGCAATGCTGCTGTTCCTACCCAGATGACCCAACAGCAGGCAGAACACTATGTATATATGTACACTTCTTTAAAACACTTCAGAAAAAAAAGTGCTTTTTGAGAAAGCATGTTTTAAAAACACTTCTGTGCTGAAATGTAGTTTAACATATATACAGGAAATCTCAGTGACATGATGCTTTGTAAAAATAACTAACTTTGAACTATTACAAAAAGTTAATTCTCACACACCAGGGGTTTTGGCAAAAATTCTCCATTTAAAAGCCACTTCATCCAGAAATTGCAAGTAACTGCTTTGAGGACAGCTTTGCCTTAGTTAATTGGTATTACATATTCAGTTATCCTAAAATTTGAAGCCTGTACTTATTGCTTATGTAATTCATGCCTTACTCATAAATAGCAAGATACAGAAACACTGAACTGAGTGTACTTACATAGCTAAAAGACTTGTAAGGGTGAACAAGAAGGGAACATTTAGGTGAACAGCTTTGGTTTTCTATGCCTATCTAAGTCACTCTAACTGCTACATTAGTCATAGGTTTAATAGACACTAAATGGGCAAATAAGAGGGATTTTGAGACTACAGAAATTAATGTGAAGGTCATGTTTCCACATATTGTGAAAGGCACCCCCTTTATTAATATGAGAAATGGCTGCTTGGAAATTATCTACTGCATGAGGTTACAGGAACTAAGAGTTTGCAAACAAGACTTATGTACCAGACAAAAAAAAACAAATAGGTTTTTACAACTGCAGGACAAAAATATGAATAGGAATTGCACTTATTTTCTCCAATTGTTTTAACACTGACTCAGTTTCACATTGATGGTGCTTTTTTTAAAGTGCTGATGTTAGTCATCCATATATAAAGAGTTCTCCTTTTGTTCTCACAATACTAGCCCAGTGTTTCTCCATTACACTGTGCAATAAAAGCTGAGGATTTTTAGAAACATGTAACTTTGAAGATAAATGACAGTAACTACAGACCTCCCCTGTGGGCCCCAATCCTGTAAACACTTAGGCACATATGTAAGTTCACTCAGTGTTTAACAGCAAATAAACCAATGTCTAAGTTACCATTAAAAGTTTTATGTGAACATGAAAAAACCATGACAGTATTAAGGTTATTTGCATATGCACCAAGCATCCTGTGTGCTATGCATAAGCTAGTCTTTAACAAAAGTATTGTTAGCAGCACTTGCAAAAACAAAAGAGCTTGGGGCGAGGCATTTGGTTCATGTTAAAAGCAAACAAGACAACCACCACCATCAAAAAAACCAACATGAATTCAAAAGTTCATGTCTGCTGTCTGTTCAAAAGAATCTGAAAGGTCATGTTTTTCTTTTTTTTTCCTTTAGTACTTTATTGCTTCCCCCTCTTGCCCCATACCTGTTATGTTGTTAGGATTGTACTGAAAATTAAGTTCTACTTTTCCTCTTATCTTCAAAGAGACTTTTCAACATGTAAACCTGAACAGCTGATACCACCACCATTACTCCCAAGTTGACCATGGACCAGAAGTTCACTCTGTCAAAGTTGCTTTCTTGTATATTTCGGTCGCGAGCCTCAAATGCTCTGAGCAGGGTCTGAATCTGGACACTTTTGCTTAATCTGGCTTTAACACTGTTGATGGATTCCTGGTAAGTAACAAAAGAGTATTTTTAGAAAAGGAAACACCTGAATTAAATCTAGAGCTTGCAACACATCCCAAATACTAATACTGTATTACCACCTGTAATGTATCACTAAAATATATATCTCATAACAGTTTTAATTTATNAAAATACTAATACTGTATTGCCACCTGTAATGTAACTTCTTGCCAATGAGACAATATCACTAAAATATCTATCTCATAACAGTTTTAATTTATCTAGCCTGTTTCTTATCACCTAAAAAGGCTTGCTTAACAGCATTAAGGTTCTATAGAAATTTGTTCGGGTGTTTCTTTTCCCTTTTACAGGCTCAGGAGGTGAGAGATCAAACTCCAAATCAGTTTAATATTCCACATATCTTGAATTCAGGTATTCAGACAATTGAAAAGCAGAACTGGTCTCAAAACAGTCATGTAGTAGTAGACAAATTGAGGGGGAGTTTCTTTCAGGATAATCAAATTGAGGCACATTTTAATGTACCATCAAGACTGCAGCAAAAGAAAAGCAGTACAGTGATGTTTAATCCCATCTTTTTTATGCTTTAACTTCACTGAATTTTTATAGTAAATTGTGACTAGGACAAGGGGGGGGGTCCTACAAAAGGCACAGTGTCTTTGGGGAACCAAAGGAAGTATATGAACACTCTGGGCCTAACAGCAGCACCTCAAGATCCCCTCCTTATTCTGTGTTTCCAAAGTAAACACCTGGTACTGCTGTGTTAAAGTATCTGCCACAACCTGAAAGCTGATCTCAAAGTGCTGCTTTATGTTCTCAATACAATTATGGGAGTCTGAAGTAATTTAACAAGAGAGTAACATGCAGTAATAGGAGGTTTCAAATGTTAAAAAAAGGTCTAACTGAGCAGCAATACTTTTTCCATGGACTCCCTGGAGTCTCTCTGTTGCGTATTTACAAATATTTCAGAACTATTTTTGGAAACCAAATAATTTTGAGTATAGTAAAGTTCATGTGTTACACAATAGGGAACATCAGCATCATAAAAAGAGCTTCTTTAAAAGAGCTTTTTTAAAGTAAGCAAACATGTTTTATCTTTGAGAGTATATAAGTCCTCACAGAATTTGCAAGTGAAGTAATGACTTAAGTAAGCCCTGACATCACATACTACTGTTAACTTTACAAAGCTTACCTACTTGAGGCTTTTTCTTTTGGCAGTGATACCAGCATGTACGCAAGTAGCTATCAAATCCATTCACATACTGACGTATAAACTTTGTTTTTCCTATTTGTCTTGAGTGCCAGTTTTAAAGGTCTGGCCAGCTTTTCAGACTTGGCTTTAACTAAAGTGTATCAGACACCTATAAAAGATCTTAAACATTAAGTTTGTTTTATTGTTTAAAAATCTGTATGTTGATTGTTGCAATAAATAGCATACAAATAATGTCATGTTCTACAACAGTTGTGGATGTTGGGTTTTTTGTTTTGTTTAGGATAGCTGTTGATTGCAGCTATGAGCAACCAAAGAGTAGCTTAGTGGATCCTGTCAAGCACCAAGAAGGGTGGTACAGGAACACCAAACAATCCTCTGCCTCTAGAGTAACTTCAACATTCAGTGTACTCTTTAAGAGAACATTACCATTAACAGAATGTCTGCAAAGGTGAACCTGCAGTACAGTACAGATCAACTCCCATCCTCTCTATTAGTTTGAAAAGATTACATCTTTTCTATATTACTTTTAGGGTTTTTTAAAAATGATTGTTGGGGTGCATTTCTGCAAAGGTAGGAAAAGGAGGCTACCATGGTACTTGTATTTGCTAACACTGAAAAATAAAAATCTGTGTAGTGATTCCTACTAGATCAGTGGGATTAAGCAATACTTTAGTACTATAAATACTTATTGTGTTGCTGCTAGGGAATAAGTGTCCTATTTAAGTGGTAGGAAGAAAGGAAGCTGAACTGGAAACAGTGACTTTGGGAGTTAGGCAGTGTCTTCTTGCTGACTAAGGGTCTATTAGGGAAATATTCTCAAGCCTCTGTGGAAGCAAGAAATCTGTGGTGCTAGGCTTCATCCACCAGTGAAAGCAATATATGGAACTGGAATAGTGTCCAGGAGGATGCACCAGACCAAGGCAGAATGGCTAAGTGACACGGAAATTTTTTTCCCAATGTTCTTACACTGAAAAGAATTAAAGATCAGATACTAACCAGAATATCTTCCAATTTCATGTCTAGGAGATCTGTTCCTGTAACGTATTTCTTCCAGTCTTCCTGATCTTGTCCATCTTCTCCCATGTTGTCCAGGACCAGCTCAAAGAAAATCACCTTTTCAGAAATGGTACTGAATGTGTTGTCAAAGCAAAACATGTAATCCCCCTCTTCTGTTTCCACCCTGTGTAGATAAGCAAAATGTCATTAATTAGATGTATTGTGCTGATTCTCAAAAAGTAACTTTTTGTAAATAAACTTTCCTCTTTAAGACTGACCATGAGGAATGTAGTAATAACTGAATGTGCTTTTATATAAAAATAAGAAGTCTAAAAAACACATTGGTTTACTCTGGGTAGTCTAATCTCATTCTACAGGCTTAAACCAGCAGCTTACTTGAATTTCTTTTGTTGGTGTTTTGAATCATTGTTAATCATTGCAAAACAGCTGTAATAGGAATGGAATTCTTGTATAGTCAGATTACAATACTTTTCCCCTATTTTGATAAAAAGACTGGATAAAATACATGCTTTTTCAGCTTATAAGTAACAAAATCTTTTTGACACTGGATGGGGAGAACTTTTTTAGTTCCATATAATTATTTTTAGTCACTGAGTATTAACAACTATCATTAAAACAAAAATACCCTTCACTTCATCATAAGATCCATGTAAAAAGCATTCAGTGTTTATAAAAAGGTAACTAATGTTCTCAAACTGTCGTTCTAAGAAGTCTTTCATAATGCTAAGGAATAAAAATATACTCAACCTTTATTTCAGTTATATTTCTTAAACAGAAAAGTACTTTATGTAACATTCCTGCATTTGAAGATTTTAAACTTACGTATGAACTCCATCTGATTTTCTTTCATCAAAGACTAGAGTTTCACCTTTTGGAGACAGTAGATGAAAATCAATATCTAATCCTGCTCCATCTAGAACCTGTGAAACAAATGGAAAAAAGAAACCCTCCAACCAGTGGAATTCCTGTTTGCATTGCTCATGGCAACATTTTTAGGTAAGAAACTGACACAGAATCTGAAAGCTGAATTTATTTGTCTGAGTTCACACCAAGTTAACTGGAAACAGATTAAAAATGGACTTAACCCCCCAAAAAAGCCATTTGAAACCTTTAAATATGATCTAATTATGCTAGGCTGAGCTTATACTGAAACCTTCCCTATTGTTTTATGAATATGTGCACTTTCAACACTGGGCAGGGTTAGGCAACCTGGAAGAATACCACAGGTGGCTAAGTAGAGCATTTTTATGGTAGATGACAGTAATGGCCAAGTACCAGAGCTAGTTTGCTGGTAGAAATTTTATAGCAAAGGTCTGTCACTTTTATGAGTATACACAAATATTTGTACAAGAACACAGTCTATGCAGGGTCATCCCCAAGATCTCCTTGTTGGGTGAATTAATGTAGAAGACAGGACTAGACTTCTTATGCCAATCAAAGCTCCTCTCACCTTTTAATGCAGATTTTAAGTTTGAATTCTTACGAGGTATTTTCATCTCCCAAAGGTAGAAGAAATTGAAGGCATTTAGCTTCCTAAGCTCAGCGTTAGTGTATACAGTATTACACATCTGTGCTGCTCTGACTTGACATGGCTACAGCTGCATCACCACATCTGTTATGTTGCAGGAAATCTGTAGGGAAGGCAGTAACTGCCTAAAGAGAGCAGAGAGGGACCATTTTTGACATTACTTAAATCCATGGTAGGGGATTTTTTGTTTGCTTGCTTTCCTCCAGTGAGCTATTTTGAGTATAGCAGTCTACTCTGGCTGAAATTGAGGGTCAAGTTTATACTGACTTGGTGACACTGGAGACTTACCAAAAAAAGAGAGAGGACAAGGAAAATGAGTAGTTAACAGCTGATCAAATTAAAATCCACACACAGTGATATGCTTTTAGGGCTATGATGTAATCTAAATGCCTGGAATGAAACTTTGTATCAGCTTAGTGTTTATTGCATCATGTCTTTAGAGAATAATCTGCATCATACTTGAAATATTCCTGTGCTTTAGCCATTAACTCTTCCAGCTAATTAAGGACAACCTAAGTCTATTCTCAGTAACATGCACAGATCCTTTTCTCCATGTTCAAATAGAGGAGTTGTTATGGTTAGCAGTAATGCTGAGAAATCTATGCCTGTATAGAAATTACTGCACTTAATATACACCTTTTAAAATCTTTAAAATAAAACCTGTATTTTGCTTAAATCTTACTTTATCACTGCAAAATACACTTCTCTTGGGCTCCGAGAGGGCTTGGAACACCTCAAACTGTTGATACTGTTCAGTTCTGCATGTAATAGTAATTAGAAGACAATTGAGAATTTCAGCCTTGTATGTTTAGTGGGGTAGGAGAGGGGAAAAAGGCAGGGGGGGACAGATCCCAGCTGCTCTTGAGGCACAGAGTTCAGAAAACTTTTTTGTTCTAAAAAAAAGTAAGGGAGGGAAGAAA
>VWZY01009240.1:81972-94559 GCA_013399075.1 Chloroceryle aenea
GGCAATTCGTGAAGATTTTTGTACTTCATGAATAATTATTGAACCATTTTTCCTCAAAAAAGGCAATGTAATTTTTATGTACTAATCATGGGAAGAGGCAGTGTGAGAAGTGTATGTTTACATTTAGAAATTCAGGTGTGGGTGTTTGTTTTTTTCTGTTTGCCGTATTCTGGTATTTTTGTGAATAGTATTCACATATTTAACAATGTTTTAAATTTAGCCATATGTGTGATGCCAATGGATTACAGTATGTGGACTTGCTCTAAAAATGCCACTGATGAAGACCTGCTTGCAAATTTACAGTCCTTACGTAATCAGCTGAGGAGAACTGAAAAAACCCTACAAACTGTCGAGGAAGAGCTTTCCAGGTAGGAGTGTGTTTGGGAATAAGAATGGCATGTCTCTTGTAGTATAAATCTGTCATTTATTGCAAGTAACTCCTGTTGTGCTTTTCCTTTGAATACTCTTATTAAGCAATTTTACAGTAGTAAAGAAAAAAAGATGTAGCAAGGTTTTTATTCTCCATCCTAGCACCAGTACAAGTGAACATTATGGCTATTGCTTCAATGAGGCTGTAGACTCCTCTCTGGAGGACCTTGTGCAGCCCAATCGCAACAAGCAAGGCTTTTCCAACTGTAAGAAGAATCTTGGTAAAACATCTTGCCAGGACTTGCAAAGAAAATCCGAGGTAAACGTTGCACTTCATTATTTATTTTGATTACTTTGGTTTTCTATTATCTGCTAAGGTTATGAATAATTTGTTTGCTTTTAGGGCTTGGAGTTTATACACTTTAGCATTAAGCAATTACATAAAGGGAGCACTCTTAAATGTAGTATGATTTAAACACATTTGATCTGCATTGTTTCTATTGATGTATATATAGCTTACTTAATGATTTAAGTGTGTGTAAAACTTTTTTTTGTTATCTAGTCCTCTTCAGTATCCCCAACCTCTGATAAAACTATGGAGGAAAATGAACGTCTTAAGGAGAAGTTGAACGCCCTTCATGAGCAAAATGCATCTTTGACTTTGCAGAACCACTACCTAAATGACAGAGTGGAAACAATGAACTTTGAACTGGTGCAGTCAAAAACAAGGGTATGTTATCTTTAATGTATTCATCAAAAAGAAAAAAACTCCCAAATGCAAAAAAATGCCCCAGTGACCACAACTTCTGAGTTTAATTCCAAGCAGATGTTATTTTTTTTGTTGTCTTTATCTAAATTCAGCATTTAAACTTTAATGGTTTTGGGTTTTTTCTTTTTTTTTTTTTTTTTCTTCATAAAATTCAGCATTAATCTTGGAACAGCATAGTTTGGAATCTATTTCTTCACGAGCAAAATAACTCTATTAATTATGAATTCTATTTATTCATGTTCCAAAGTTTTATCAAAAGTCAGTAAGCTATGGAATCATAGAATCATAGAATAGATTGGGTTGGAAAAGACCTCCAAGATCATCAAGTCCAACCCCTGATCCAACTCCAGTTACTATATCATGGCACTAAGGGCCATGTCCAGTCTCTTTTTAAAAACCTCCGGGGATGGTGAATCCACCACCTCTCTGGGCAGGGCATCTGAAGGGGGCCTACAAGAAAGCTGGGGAGGGACTTTTTACAGGGGCATGTAGTGATAGGATGAGGGATAATGAAACACATTATGTAAGAAAAAGGGTCAGTAATATTTTTAGTACTGTATGCCCAGATGTTTGAGCTACATTAAGAGTAATGTGTTGATCTTTCAGGTTGGGTTAATATTGCTGTTTTTAAAAAGTCACAGTGAGTTAGAAATAAATACTGTATACAATAAATCATAACTATTTTAATATATGCTAGTATGTACAGGGTTTTTGGGGGGTCAACTACTTGGCTTATATGTAACGTAAATAAAACATAGCTATGCTTAGTGCTTTTTGTTTGAGATATGTTGTCTCCAAAGTAGTACAGATAAGTAGATAAACAAAATGTTTGACCGTCTAGCATGGAAGGAACAAATAGTAGAATATAGACTTTTGGGGAAAAGCAAGAGACAAGATCAATATATAAAGGAATAAAACTCTGCTAGACATCATTTCGCACTGGAATGCTGCTAGGAACCAGGCAGGATGTTAAATGAGAGAAAATTGGAGGTCAGTTTGTGTAGATGAGCAAGCATCTTCTACAGTAAGGTTAAGAACACTGTGTCATTCAGTAAGCAGATTGTTCTTATGTGTCTCATCTGACAGGTATATATGCAAGTGTTAATGAAACCCCTAATATGTTTGTATTTCAGATTTCTTACCTTGAATCGACTTTAGGTACAGGTTTAGTCAGTATTCCAAAGCTGAAGGAACAGATTGTAAGCTTGGAAGCAGAACTTTCATCTCAAGACAAAATTCTGAGGTAATAAGGATACTTTTAAATCAGCATTTTATTGTGGTCTGCTTGCTAGTCCAGTCTCTGCTTGGATATGATGTAATTATCATTACTATGTGAGTAATGTAATCTGGGGCTTGAAACTTTTATTTCAGAGCCATATTTAAGAGGAAGGAGGTATTTTATTTTGTACTGAATGTGATTTCAAGAAATGGAGCAAATGTAATAAGGACTGGTAAAAGAAACCCATTTATAATGTATGCTAAACACAAATGTGTCCCTGTAACTGGCTAGAGTGATTGTATGCTACATGAATGCCTATCTTCTGGAGTAAACCAGCTTATATGCAGATGGGACTGTGCAGTGTGTAGCATCAAGGATTCTCACCTGGAGTACTGCCTCCAGCTCTGGAGAGGTTCCAGCACAAGAAGGACAGGGACTGGTTGGAATGGGTCCAGAGGACAGTCACGGAGATGATCAGAGGGCTGGCTGGAGCACCTCTGCTGTGAGGACAGGCCAAGAGAGTCTGGGCTGTTTAGCCTAATGACCTTATTGTGGCCTTCCAGTATCTGAAGGGGGCCTACAAGAAAGCTGGGGAGGGACTTTTTACAGGGGCATGTAGTGATAGGATGAGGGATAATGGCTTTAAACTGGAAGAAGGTAGATTTAGATTAGAAGTTAGAGTGAAGTTCCTCACTGTGAAGGTGGTGAGACACTGGAACAGTTGCCCAGGGAATCTGTGGATGCTCCATTGCTGGATGTGTTCAAGGCCAGGTTGCCTTGAGCAGCCTGATCTAGTGGGAGATGTCCCTTCCTTCCCCATGACAGGGGCATTGGAACTAGATGCCTTTAAGGTCCCTTCCAACCCAAACCATTCTATGATGAATCTTGACAAAGGAACAAATAAAGGTAATGTAAGCAGTGTCCAGAGGGAGGCTGTCAGGAAGACTTACTTGGCTGTCAGTTTCTTACAACCTTACCAATTTCCTTACATAAAAGTTTCTACTTTTTAATTATGCTTTGTTTCTTTGCTAGAGATGCAGAAGATGAACTAGATCAAAGCCGGAAAACAGGAATGGAAAGAGAAAACATGTTGCAAAGATATAAAAATAACTATAAAAAACTGAAAATGGAGTTAATTGAACAAAGAAAGCAAGGAAAGAGGTAACTAAACAATTTTAATAAACTGAATGCAGAATAATAGTGCATAACTGTTTATTTTCAATGTCAGAATTATTTCTCTGTTTTAAGAATTTTGTGCTGGTTTTTGGTTTGTGGGTTTTTGTTTGTTTTTTTTTCTTCTTTTTAAATGAGCAAGTTGTGTGTGAAGATACTTGTTGTTTAAACAGACACTTCTTAAATCTTGAAATTTATATCAGCCTGGCAGTTGCAGGCTGTGTTGTTACACTAGTAACCAGTTTATCACCTGGTTTTTCCCTTCAGAATAGATGTACTGCAGTGGAGAGCTGAAACTTGTCCAGAAAATATTTTTCTTGAATTATTTTTACTTTGTCTTGCAAGAACCTACAACATATGTTCAGTACTTGGTATTCAACAGTACTGTGTGCTGTATTTTTGGGGGTGGTGTGAGGGAAGTGATAGAAACACAACTTGAGAACTTTTTTTTATGTTCTCCTTAATCTTATCTGTCTATATGGTACTGTTGAAAAGGGTGTTGTAATTCCATCCCAATCCTCATTTCCCTTTTCTGTTGCCTCCTTTAGCATAGTGGGTGTGTGGCTGCTGGGAGAGTTGGTTGGTTGGTTGGTTTTGTTGTTTTGTTTTTGTGTTTTACTGTTGGAATTTGCCATATACAATTCTATCCCCTCCAAAATATAATTTTGAAGAAATGGCAGGAATAAATAAGAAGATTCCTATCTTCCCAATTCATTTAACTGACAAAAATTAACAGACAAAAATTGACTGACTTAGGTAAGGATTTCTTGACCCTTTGTAATGCAAACCCCTTGTTCGGCTTCTCTATCTGCCCATGAAATTACCTCTAACCTTCCTATATCTAGACAAGTGGAAATACTGCAGGGCTTGTGCTACTGTTGAATAAATGTGTTGATTTATCTTCACTGTTCATTCAGAGCTTGAGGGCTTGGAACTAGCTGTACTTAGTTACTAGTTGCAAATATAAATATTTTGGTACCTCAGAAAAACTGAGCCTCTGCCAGGTGTTAGGCAACCTATGGTGTCTTGGCTAGGCTAGTATTAACAATTATTACAGCTTGCTTTTAATCAGTAATTATAATCACTTACTATTCTTTGGCCAAGCAAACTCAAGTGCTTTAAGCTAATTCTATTTTGTTTTTTATTCTGAAGTCCCTTTCTCCCCTTCTCTGAATACTTTTGCCATCTCCAGACGGGCAGTGGTCCTCAGAATGAGAAGCAGTGATCTGAGGGTTGGCTGTACTTGGATGAGGCTCTTGCCCCATTCTCACAGTTCCCTTACTGGAAAAGGAGCAAATGTTACTAAGCAGTGGCAATTCTTGTGTGTCTGTGTTGAGTGTCCTGAACAGACTGCACTCCTGAGCTGTGCCGAGGTTACTGTTCAAACATCTTCTGTAGTGAGTGATGACAAGGGAAAGAGCCCTCTTCAATATCACAATCTTTTCTACTTCCCTTTAAGCAGTTTGTATTTTAAGGGGCACTGCTGTAGCTGCTTCCTTATGTGTGCCATCTTGGGCCCTAAAGCAGGCTTTTTCTGGTAGGGACAGGAGGATGAGTTGAATCAAACCCCTTTTGAAGGGGAATCAAAAGTGGTTATTTTATATTCTTGGTTTTAATGAAGTTTTGTTTGTTAATATGCAGAAAAAGGTTTTAGAATTCATATACGCCTCAAATAAAACTTTAAGGCTTGGGAAGTTGGAAGAAGTTACCTGGAGCAATTAATTTAGTAGTGGATTTTAGGAATTGGATGAGATAGTTACATAACAACCGAAACTTGTGATTTTTATTATTTTTTTTTAATTTTTAAATTGGTCTGCTTCTTTGCAGAGCAGAACAGCAAAGAAATGAAGCTTTGTTGAATATGGAGGAGCTGACAAGAGCTTTCAAAAAATATAAAGAAAAAATAACTGAAGAATTAGAAAAGGTAGGAGTTTTTTCTTCACTTGTATTTGCCATGCTATTAGGATTTTTCTTCTTCCAATAAGCTAGGTAGCAAACTGCAGTGGGTTCACCAGTGGGTCAGTTGTTTCTGCTTGTTGGTGGCAAAGCCCTAAGAGAGGTGGGACAGGGTAGGCAGCTGTTGGTGCTGGTAACATCAGTTAGCCAGTTTTAAACTGTCTTTGCAGAGACTGGCCAGTATGCATCTTTGAGGTATCCTAATACTGCTGCTGCCTCTTCTGTCTTGTTTGCCAGCTGGGAATTTTACATTTTAAAAGTACATGATCCTTTAAAAATAACTCTTTTTGACTTCATTTGTATAACCTGTGCAATGAAACATGAGCTAGAGAAGAGCTAAGATGAAAATAAAGTAATTTCCTAAAATTCCAGAGGTCAAAATTGTTAATGCTTCTTGCCTTGTGGGAGGAGAAAATACAGACCTGAGACAGTTAGCTCTTACAAAGAATTTTTATTTAGTGAGAATTTTTATTTGATGAGACTTTTCTTGTGGAAGCAGATTCCCAACCATAAATATGTCCTAAAATGTTAAACAAATATAACATTTTTCCCCAAAAGACAGAAAAAAAAATAGAACTTCTTTGCCCCTCTTATTTACAACAGTGAGCAATAGAATTAGCTACAGGCTTGCTAGAAAGAAAAGAAATAGCATAGTGCTTACAGTATTCTTTTAAAAAAGCCTGTTGGCCAAGGAAGCTTAGATTATTGTTGTACAGTAATGAAAAAAATTGCTTTTTAAGGTTAAAGGTGAAGAAGTTGTCTTGGGAAAACGTTTAATTAATTGTGAAAAAGAAAAAGAGAAGTTGAATGAAAAATGTGTCAGCTACAGAAAAGATTTAGACATCCTGGAAGAGCAATTAAGGTAATGCACAGGCTTCTGAAAATCTCTGTAGTTATTTGATGAGAAAATGCACATTACAGCTGTCCCTGTGAACGTGCTGCTCAGGTCGCGTAGTTCAAATCGGGACCAGCATCAGTGAACCCTTAACATCAGTATCAGCAATACAGCAGACAAACCATAATACTGAATAGATAACAAATGTTATTCTAAATTATTTCCTTTAACTAATCCTTAAAAGTTTTGTTGCCTCATATTCACAATAACAAGCAACACCCCAATGAGCCTTCTGGGCGCAGAGGTTCCCTTTGCTCGCACACGGCTGCTGCGGGTACTGGGGCTTTACTATTCCCGTTCTGCTGCCTGCAGCCTGCTCCTGTGTGCCAAAGGAGAAAGATCTCCCGGGGTGCTTAAGCCACCAGTGTGTGCGAGTCTCTGCTTGTTGCACACCATATTGTCAGCCCATGCCTAGAATGAAGGATATTCTTGGCACTGATGGTAAGGCTGCACTCAGGCCTGAACAGAGATGGTGATGCTGGCTGCAGCTTCAGCAAGTGTCAGACCTGGTTTTGACCCTCACCCTGTTCCCACTCTGTGGTCCTTTCCCACTGTTACAATTTTTTATGCTCCTTGTACATTTCTTCTCAAGCTGAACCCTCCTTTGTTTCAGAAGTCTTTTGGTAATTCCCTCATTACTTTAGTGAGGGAAGACAACCATCAGGTGGTTGCCTTTATTAGCTTTGGACAAACACCTTCTCAGACAGGTTTGAGTATCCCCTTCACATTTATGTCCACAATTGCATTCCTGTCTTAACTTTTTTTTTAGGCCATTTTGGCAAGGGTGGGCAGTTTGTGAGCACCCTTACGCTAGCTTGAGCCTGTTTAATACCTCTCTGCTACTGATTGGGGTCTTTACTCTAGACTGCCCTCTTTTCTCTGCAAACTTGCACTGGGTTTGGCACTAATCAGGACCTTTGCTGACCTAATTCAGATTCTTAAGTTGACAGGTACCCAAAAAAGTAAATAATTTGTGATGGGTTAAAAATACAATTGGCTCACTGTAAACTCAGATATAGGGGAGAAAAGAGTAAGACCCCTCCCTCTTGTCAGTAGCAGAATACTGGACTATCTCACTCTTAGTACATTATCTCAATCCATTGTGATGTTAGGTGTTATATAGTTAGTTTATTCTCTTCTTAAATTTTCTTGGCTTCAGCTCAGTTAAAGCCACTTTGATATATTTCCTACCAGTGACTCTTCTGATAGTGCTTCAAGCTTTATAGATTTGCTGAAGAATGAGAAGCAATTTATTCTCTCCTTTTGTTTGCTGATAGTAGTTTGCATCTTGGTTCTTAGGAACAGTGGAAGCCTAGTAAACAAGTGAAAACTTTTCTGTCCCTTTTATAGAGCCAATACTAGATCTTTAGAGGGAGAAGATTAGTAAAACTAGTAAACTAGTAAAACTAGTAGAGCAATGGCATGTACATCTAGTTCTTTTAGCAATGGAATTCCTCTGTGTTGAGCTATACCTTTTAAATAGATGTATTTTTCCTAGGCAATTAAAGGAAGAGAATTATAGCACAAAAGAAGAAATTAAAACTCTAGAGGCAAAGAACACTGAAATGGTATCAATGCTGACTCAGTCTGATCAGAAGATCATTGATCTTGAGAGTGAACTGAGTCAAAAAGAAATATTGCTTCAAGAGAAAAATGCTCTAGTAAGTGAAAATGCAGAGCTGAGAGCACTTACTGCACAGCAACATAACCGCTTGAAATTATGCCATCAAGAAATTGAAGACTCGAGGGAAGAGCTCAACATACTAGAAACCATTATTTCCCAGTTGTCTCTAAGTACATCTGAAGAGGTACAGTAGCTGATACATCCTTACAGTGTATTCTGTTTCTTAAACATCTGACATTGCATGGAAATCTTGATTATTTCTTGAGAAATAATCTGTGTAAAATATCTTTGCTTTTCAAGAGGCATGGATTACGTGTTTTCTTATATATTTTACTTTTGTCTTACCATTAAAGAACAAGGAATTAGGTGCTTTGGAACAGATTAATTGGCAGGCAACTAAAATGACACTTTCTGTTCCTCTGCTCTGTGCATAGATTCTTCAGATATCTGTGTGTTCTCTAAAACATTATGATGTCCTATTATATGATACAGAGGCTCTGAGTAGAACAGGATCTTGCCCATATGGCAGACACATTGTGTCACTCAGAGTTCATGTGTCAGTCTCAGCAATGGAGAATTTAGAGTGGGACTGGTGTTTGTAGGAACTTTTTTTTTTTTTCTGGGAATGAGAAGGCTTTGAGTGAACTTTTTGATTTACCAGGATGAACCCTAGGTTATGATCCTGAAGCTTGTACTAGTGAAGTTTATCACTAAACAGACCGTGATTGGGAGAGTCACATAGAAAAACCTCAAGTTATGAACTGGCTGAGGTTACTGGAGGAACTGTTTGGGAAGTCAGGAAGGGCAAGAGAGACCAATGAGGTTATGAGTACAGATTGCATCAGATATCTTTATTTTTGAAGTACAAATGTGAGTAGCTGTAACGAAAGCAAAATCAAAAGTATGCTTTCTGTACAACTTTGGAATTGCCAGAGTAATTTCTGTTGAAGAGAATGTAGTAATTTTTTATAAAAATGATGCTTTGGGCAACTGTGACAATAGAAGTTTATCTGGAAGAACCTTAAGAATTGTTGGCCCCTTACACTTGCATTTTTCTGGAAAAAAATGAATTTATTCTGATCATTTAATGAAATATTCAGAAGCCTTTGTAACTGAAGGAAAAAATTGTATGAAATGGACTCCTCAATATCTGAAAGGAAGCATGATGTGAGAAGCTCAAAATATGGAATTACTGATAGTATCTCCATTTATTTTTTCACAGCAAAAATGTTCATGCTTCAGTACTTAGTGTACAAAGATACTGAAAGGAATGGTCTCAGTTTTTGAGGGCCTTAATGTCTATAATTTCTGAAAATGTGAGACAAACCTGCAGTGCTCTGCAAGCATCTACTTAGGAGAATAATTTTAATGATCAAGTTATCCAAACTTTTAACTCCCTGGCATATATGTGTTAAAATTTATATGCTATTATGACACATGAATTAATTGCGCTGTGAAGCAATAAGAAGTTGATTTTTGCATTGATTTTTTGCTTTTCCTTAACTTGAAGTTTAAATGGGACCACTTGAAACACCAGCTATCCAGTTCCTCAACAAAAGAAGTCCTCTCTGAATCTTCTTGTGAATTGAATAAGCCTTTGATTGCAGATCCAAGGTAGAACTTACTGAATTATGGTAACGGGCAGATAACAAGGTGGTATTGGAACCAGCATGTAGAAGGAATATTAAATATTGTCTCCTTTATAATAGTATTAAGCTGGCAATAAAAGAAGCAGAAATTCAAAAGCCTCATGGAAACTTAACTATCTGTGCTGGAGCTGAGCATCTTTCTAATGATAATGAAGGACAAGAAAATAGCAGGCTATGTGTCCTGGAAACAGAGCTGGTCAGATTGATCAGAGATCAAGGAGGAGGTAAGCTTTCTGAAATAGCTGTGCAGTTCTGTCACACAGATCCACAGAATAGGAATTTTTGTCAGGGTTTGAATTGTTTTTTATAGTGTTTTTTAAATACATCCGAGCTAACAGATATGGTTTGATTGAACAGGAAGCATTTTGCCACCGTGGGATTCTGGAAATTATCATGTTCTCCAAGCACAATTATCTTCTTCCTTTTGCCAGTTAAGTTACTTGTTCAGCAATATCCAAGCTATGACTTGTATTGAAATAGAACCATGTCTTTTTTCTTTATGCAGGTTATGCAAAGGTGTCTATCATTTTTTTCTCTCTTTATCCTGCTGTTGCAGAATTTCTGCAATCATTTTGTCAATAACAATTAGACTGGTCTATGAAATTACATCTGTCAAGGTTTAGGATCAGGACAGCTGACTAGACTTAGTCTGTTAATCTCCCTCCCTCCAGAAAGGGTAAGAGAAAGGGAATATGGCAGACACACAAATTAACACTGCTCTCAGAAACAAAACTGGTCTGCATACCAATCCTTGCTAGTAACTCTAAACACGGAGTGTTATCACTGCTAGAAGCATTTTTCAGGTAACCTATATCACCTATATAATGTTGTTGCCTTTAATTTTATTTTTTTTTTTTTGGTCCAGGGTGTTTGTTGTTTGTTTTGGGAGGAGGACTTGTTTGTTTTCATGAATCATGGCTTTCAGTTATAAATAAACAACTCTTTTTCTGTATGTGTTAGTTCAGTATACCATCATAAAATCATATTTCTCCTCTCTTTGCTTTGTGTGATTGGTTGCTTGAGTGCTGGTTTTGATATGCTTTATAAATTAACCTTACATTCAGTTTTTCTACTTTGAGAGAGGAGAAAATGTCAGCAGTTGCAATTTATCAGCAAACAATTTGAAAAGGAGAGGCAAAGATTCCAGAAAGAAATAAAAGAGTTACGTGCTAAACTGAGAAAAGCAGATGATGAGAACTCTTCTTTGAAGAACAGCATGTCTCAGAGAGCCAGTCAGTTTCAAATCATACAGGAAGATTTACTGAAGAAGGCTTCAAAAACTAGTAGCTTAGAGAGACAAGTAAGTTTTCAGCAGCACTTTAAAAAAAAGTCACTTTTTGTTTAGTTCAGTAATCAAAAATTTATTTTTAAGACAATAGTTACAGAAAAACTACAATTACCATATTAATTTTAAAATTTCTCTTATTTAAGAAAAATTGGAAATAAACTTTTGAGCAGGCAGAAAAAAAAAAGATAGCAGCCTTAATTTGTTAGTTGCAATAAATCTCGTTTTAAAGCTGCTATAGTTAGTGTGCTTTAGCACTACTGTTCTGATTTGTTGTGTAGAAAACTGGCACAGTTTTGTTGCTTTGGTATGGTTGAATTAATGTGTAATCTTAAACAGATGTTGAAGGAACAGCTGTACTTTTCCTCATTAAATATTAGTACAGTTGACAGAGATTAAACATCATTACTGGAGAGTCCCAAAAGACAGAAATTAAGCTTCAGCTATCTCATACCTGTCTGAGCAAGTTGAAATGCTACTGTTTACATTCTCATGCTAATAATGTGTTTATAGAATTCCAGCATAATGGGATTTGCAGTATTTCCTAATAATGGCTGCAAATGTCATAAATCTGTAATAGCTGATTTACTCATATGACACTGATAATTATAATATAATGGATAAATTTGAGGTAAATTGTCCTGAATTCTTCTCCAATAGACAAAACAAAAAAAACCCCAAATAATTAATTAAAAATACTAGGAAATAGTAGTAGCTAAAATGGAATGGGTAGTAAGAAAGTATTTATAAATACTTGAATAAACCCCAAACAGTTGTCTTCATGCTATTTTGTGCCATATTTGATTTCAGATAACAAAGAAATCTTCTCAAATTTCTGCACTTGAGAAACAATTGGAAGAAAAAGCTATTGCTTATTCTGTTGCTGCAGCAAGAAATACTGAGCTGGAACAGGAACTCAGGGTAAGATGTCTTCAGGACAAAACTATATTTATGTAAAAAAAAATGAATGTAAAAAGACATCAATGAAATTAAAGTTTAAATTAAACAGTACTATCCCAGATATTCAAAATGGAGAGACTTTCACATCTGTGAGGCAGTCGGTGCAGGTTTTAGAGGGTGCAGGTTTTAGAAACTGAATCTTGATTTGAATAAAGCATGCCCTTTTTCCTGCTTTTAAAACATGGTAAGTTATTAATACACATATTACTTCTTACTTGTGACATGTGCAATGAAAATCTGGTTCTACTGAAATCAGTTGTAGCATTGCTATTTATTTGTGTGTGGTGGCTTGACCTTGGCTGGATGCCAGGTGTCCACCAAGGCCACCCTGTCCCTCCCCCACCTCTCCTGTCGGCTGTACCAGGGAGGAGAAAGTAAGATGAAACACATGGGTTAAGACACAGGCAGTTGAATGAAAAGCAAAGCAAGGCCATGTGTGGAAGGAAAAGAAAACAAAGATTTATTCTCTACTTCCCATCGGCAGGCGATGTCTGGCCCCTTTTTGGGAAGCAGGCCTCCAAACGGGTAGTGGTTGCTCTGGAGGACGAGCCGATGGTGGAATATCTCTGGTCAGTCTGGGTCAGCTGTCCCAGTTTTGTCTCCTCCCAAGATCTTCTCCACCCCATTCTACTGTGCAGGGGGAACATTGGAAAAACAGCCATGGTGCTGAGCGAGCCCTGCCCAGCAG
>VWZY01009240.1:94620-117546 GCA_013399075.1 Chloroceryle aenea
CAGCACTGGGAGGGCTGCTGTGGGGAAATTAACTCCATCTCACTCAGCCCCAATACACAGTGAAATACATGTAAATGATAATGAATAACAAAGAAATAAAATAGTCTTCTACGTGGCTGTAAGTGAAGAAGGGGATCTAACACAGCACTGTAAATTGGAGTCTGGATAATGTTATACAAACTTTTTGGGTTTAGGAAGGGGTCTAAGGAAGGAAGCTATTTATGTGGTCCCTTTTAAATAGAAACCCTGTATTTTAAATATTCTATGCAAATACAGAATTTCTTTTCATGTTGGTCAGAAGTTCCTTGCTCCAGTTGCTGTAATATGTGCCAGTAGTCCACCTTGGCAGTGCAGTCAGTGGCACTCTCTACCTATGTTACAGGTGTGACATTTGAGATGAACCATGCTGTGTATAACTTCAGTATTTTCAGTGGTCTTTTATGAAATCTAGGAACTTGACCCTCAAATAAAACCTTATTTAATATCACAGCTAAATATTTTTATTAAGTCCTTTTGTTGTTGTTCTTTCCCAGGGAAAAAACAGATGCATTCATGAGTTGGAAGCAACTATCAAGGAAAAACATGAGCAAATAACTTCTGCTTTGAAAAAAGCAGAGCTGGTTCACCTTGAGCAGCACAAAGAGATGGAGAAACAGATTGAACTTGTAAGATGTTCCTTGTGTGCTAGTATGAGTGATATAATTAATAACCTTTTCTCTACGCTAATTTTGTCCTTTTGAAGTGAATTCTGTCTTAGAGTTACTAAAAAGTTATATCTTCTCCCTACATTTCCTTGGTTTTAGTTTATTTTCTACGTAACATTACACAATGTTACAGTTTCCCTCTGAGATATCCATATGCTCTTTTGTGCTTAACTGAAGAGAAATATGACTGGAGAAGAGTACTGTTGGCCTTGTCTACTAGGGTTAAATCATGACAGCTTCTGATAATAACCTCTCACTTGCTCAACTTCTGCCAGCCTGAGCCTTTAGGAGCATCCGTGTTCAGGGAGAACTGCCAGTAGGTTTTCCAGTCTTTAGAGAAGAATTCTGTTGCTTCATCTGATTAGAAATATAACTGGCTATTCTTAGCTGTTCTGTTAAAGCACAGGTGCATGTTTTACTTGGCTGATGACAGACAATTACACTCTACCTGCTCTCATTCTCTTTATTCTCCTGCTTTAAAATATTAAGCATTTGGGATTTCTTGATCTTTTTAAGACTGTGCAATACTGCTGGTGAATGATGATGGAATATTGGTGATGAAATGTATTTGCTTTCATTCTAAAGTGATGGGTGAATAGAACTGAATGACTTACTTAGATGTACAAACTCTCTGAGAAAGCTTATTAAAATAATAAACATGAATTACTTACGGACAGCTTCAGACACAGCTGGAGAAGAAACATCAACAACTCATTGAGCAAGAGAAAATGATATCTATTTTGCAACAAGATATTGTACATAAACAGCATCACATAGAATCATTGGATGGGCTACTGACAGAAAGCAGAGAGGTAAGGATGGCTCTTGACTTTCTTTAAATTCAAATCAAACAAATGACTAATAATGATGAAAAACCTATCCATAAACACAGGGGAAAAACTGGAGAAAATGAAGGGTACTTATGTTTTAGCTTCTTAATTCTTGTTTGAGCAATTGACTGAAACTAGCAAAGTTCTGAGCTACTACAAACTTTAATGACCTTTTGTTATTTTCTGTCTTAGCCTCTGGTTTGCCCTTGCCTCTTACTCTAATCCAATGAAAGTTATCTGGATAAAGAATAATTGCATCTATTCTGCACTAGGCAAAAAACCCCAAGAATATTTTATTATGGCAGTGTTGTATTCCTGTTAATAATTTCTGCTGTTGCAGAATATGAAGGGACACCTATCGGGAACAAAACTCCCTTCAGGGTATGATGTACACAAATGCAGTATACAAATAACTGTGGTTTCAATATACTGATCTTTTTTATTTTTTTATTCCCTGATTCCTCTTTAAGTTTGTATTAGTTAAATTACTGTTACTATATTTACATTTTGTTATTTTAAATAAAAATATATGTACAAACAGGAAATGGAAAATCAAAATATCAAAAAAGATCAAGGATTGAAGATGCTGAAAAGTCAGTTAACAGAAGAAACAATCAAAGTTAGTAAATATTTTTAATTTTAATGGTTTTGAATTTTGCAGTAATGATATATTTCCTTTTATCCTCTATATTAAGGCTGCTTTATAGAAATTTGTCTCACATCAATATTTTAGAAGTCATTAATCTGAAGTCTTTCCATTTTATTTTTAGTTGAAAGAAGTATGGTGAAACCTGCAGTAAGAGATTACACAACGTACAATTGCCTTATAGAATTACTACAGTTACAAGAAGGGCAGATTTGTCATGGTGTTCTTAAAATAAAATGTTGTATAACAAATATAATGTTATGTGTTGCTCTAGATAAGATGTATATTTATGATGATATAATATTGGTCATGTTTTTAGCCATCTATATCTCTTCCTAGTGTTTGCCCAATAGATAAGTTCCACACAGCACTTGCAACCATATTTTAATAAGCCATTGCCATGTTGTGATTTACCACAGTCAGGTTTCAAAGTATTAAATCTTCAGGATATCACTAAGAGAAGACACTGGGGACTTAGCTGGTAGTATGTTCTTTCTGAACTTGTGTCGGACCAGTTTGCTATCTAAATGGCTTTGTAGTATTTGGAATGTTTTCCAGAGATGTAAAATTAAGGTGCATTATCACGTCTCTCCAAAAAGCTCTTGACTTGTGTGGAGAGAGAGGTACACAGTCCAGTATTGTTTAGAAAACTGGTAGCATTGAAAGCATTAGCTGATCTGCAGCTAAATTCAGCACAATTGTCATGGATGAGAAAATTTCTGAATACTGAGTCCTAATTTCAAAATGTTTTAAAAGTTTATCATAATCTTCCATGCCTGTTTTAATAATATTCATATTTATTCTGTAATGTATCCTTTCAGACATTTTGCATAAAAATGTTTTTGAACACATTTTTTAGACTAGTTAATAAAAACCATGCCATGCAATTTTAAGTGATCTGTTACATTCAACTAGGTGAAACAACTTGAGTCTGCACTAGACATATGTAAGGAAGAAGTTGCTCTCTACTTGAGTCAGTCTCAAGAAAATAAGGAGATGTTTGAAAATCAGCTCCGAGAAAAGTCTGAAGAGGTAACAGATAGTTTAAACAAGTCTTTTGTATTCTAGAGAACACTTGTTATGAATGATTTAATATAAGTTAGTAAAATAAGAGACAAAACATTTCCTGGTTTACTTCTTATTCACAGTTCTTGCTGCAGAAGTCTATACTCTTTGTGAGGGTAAATCATAACTAAGAAACATTGGATAATCTTAGGGGGAAAAAAGTACCAATATAAATGAATTGTTGAAAGAAGTGACAAAAACAGAATTAAGTGAAATAAATCATCATCTTGGAAAAAAATCATTGAGAGAGCCCTACTGCAGTATAAACTTAGGTGCACATAATTGTGTTTCAAGTATCGTAATGGAGAAGAAATCCTGGCCATAAGAAAATTTTTGCTTCAAGCCCGTGAGTTTTATCATACTTCCCACTACTACATTAAATCAAGAAAGAATTATGTTTGAATGTTATTAATATGAACTTTTGCTTGTGTGGATGCCTAACCACATGAACTAATCATCATAGTAGGCTGTTCATGTCAGCACTGCCCTACCTGCTGAGAGAGAGGCTTTAGTCAACCAGAGATTACTAGACCTTGTAGAGGAGTAATGGGATAGAAATCTCTGGTCTGTGTTATACAGAATCCTGTGATACCTACTGCTGCTTTCTAAGCCCTAAAATCTGCTCCTCTTATACCACATATGAAGGGACTGGATGCTGTGTGAAAGCTAAGGGTAGCAAGTGAGACTTGTGATTGTGACCAATTTTTTCCTAGGTGACACAGTTGCTATTTCCAGTTTGGAGTGAGCAGTTAGTGACATATCTATTATATATATATTTTTAAAGATCCTTTCCTTTTTTCAGAAACTTCTTGGCAGTCATCACTGAGAAATCAGATCATTCAACGTGTGAGAAGTTAGGCACTCAGAATTCCTGGTTTTTATTGTCATAGAGGCAGGAAATAATAAAGGCAAAAACAGGGAATAAAATCTGAAGGGAGAAAGTAAGAATTTTTTGAGAAAGAGAGTAAGAGGAGAGACTGAAAGAAGAGTAGTTCAGTAAATTACAAATGAAAAATCTTTGTTACATTTGTTTTTAAAACACTGACCAGCTTAGAAAGCAAGATGACAAGAACTGGGGCTGATAGAGTTACTGTTACTAATTTCCTCACCTTATAAAGCACAACTTGGCGATGAATTATGAGATGTGTTATGTACTGTTGAATCTGTAATGCAAATAAATTCAGAGGCAGAAGTTTTTTTGAATCATAGGTATGATTCTGTGAGTGAAGAGAAAATCTGTTGCAAGTGCAATTAAAAATGTTTTATTGTAATGGAAAATAATTGTCTTTTCAGGTTCATTATTTACAGAAAGAAATAAAACTAAAAGATCAGAATATTCAGGACACAAGTGAACAAAATATTCTCCTACAACAGACTTTGCATCATCAGCAGCAAATGTTACAGCAAGAAACTCTTAGAAATGAGGAGCTGGAAGACAATCAAACTAAACTTGAAAAACAGGTACAGTATGGTGAGATGTGTCTACATAAAGACAGATATTTAAATACTTTCATATGTTTTTGTAATGCCTTTTAAAATATGAATGTTTTTGATAACTGAGTTGATAGTTATCATTTTAGATATATCTAAAATAAAGAGTTTAGGGGTTTGTCTTAAGCCAGGTTCTGTGCTACCAGAAACTATAGCTAGCAACAGAGTGGCTAAACACTTGAAAATTCAAGCCCTAGACAGCAGTTAAGGAGAGGTGGATGTTAATTCAGAAAGCTGAATATTGTTATATTTACTAGAAACTATTTGTCTTCCAAATGTGACTTCAGAGTTCTTGCTCTAAGCTGTATAGAATTGGAGAGTACTAAAAAAAAAAGTTTTCTTAATTTTTGCTCTGTAAGGCACAAGACAAGGATGTGTATTTCTCTGCTCTGTAACTTAGAAGTACCAATGCTTTTTACAAGCTATTTTAAATAGGTATCCAATCTGGAACAAGCGCTTCAGAAGCAGAAAGCACATGCAGAAGATGAGTTGAGAAAGGCAGAAGAGAAACTTCACCGAGCTGCTCAGGAAGCAGCTTTAAACAGACAGAAGGTGGATGAACTTAATAGTACAATCAGGTAGGTTTAAAATAACCGAGAGGTATATTCTGCAGATACATGTATCAGTAAGAAAGATTATTGTCTGAAATAGTATTCAACTATGTAGTCATACAGTTCAGTCCCCATATGAGCAAAGAGTGGAAATCAGAAGGGAGATTTCTTATTATTAGAGGCATGAGTTTCTGTAACAGTCTTCCAGTGGAATTAACTGTGTCCTGGCCACATATTTAGGCTTAAGATGGCACTTAACAATGCAATTAAATTCATAAATATATCAAGTCCCTTTTAATTCTAGATAGTATATTCTAGGAGGGCTTAGTAATAAAGAATATGGCTTTGATTTCGAGAAAAACCTGCTTGACTTGACTTTTTTTTATTCCTATTTTACTTAAAAATCTTGTTGTTGTAGAGCTTGTAAGGATGTACATATGTATCTTTTGTTATTCCAAGATTCACTTAGTTCTCCTTGCTTCTTTGATTTAGACAAATTAAATCCGAGGTGGTTCAGTGTAAGAATGAACTTACTGATCTGGAGAAAGAAGTAGTGCAATTAAAACGCGATGGCGAAGACAAAGCGATGCAGATAAATCAGTTGGATATTACACTGGAAGAAGCAAGATCCGAGCTCAGTAAAAAGGCAAATGAAGGTAATTTTGCAATTTTGTTTTCCAGGCTTCCTCTTGTCAGGCTATTTTGCTGTCTGTACGTGCATTTTTGCTATTCTGGTTTAGAATCAAGTCCATGAGAGTAAAAGTAGGAGAATTTTNAAACCCCCACATTTTTTAACATACCTTTGCAAATTCTCACTTCTGTAGGATGTGCCTTTACCCCATGTGAAATGAGTAAGTAGTTTTCCCTGTAAATTGGTAATGCAGATTCTTAGTGTGGTAATCATTCTATGATTTCTATGATAATCAAACAAGACACATAGATTTGTTTAATAAAGGCATATGTTGCTTGCAAAAATGCATCCCTTTATAAGAAAGGGAAAGCCCCACAGGAGAGTATAGGAATATAACAAACTTTCCAATCCCCCCTCCTCCTCCTCCATTTAATTTTACCATCATTTTAAGCTGGAGGTGTACTAGCAATTCTGCATTCATTTTCCTCAGCACAGCATGCTCGGTTACTATGTTGTCTTTGTCCTTTCCCCTTGGCCAAATGTTTTTAGATACATCCTCATATTTCAAGTCATTTATAGATGATGAGCTGGATAAAGCAAGCAAAGATTTAGGTGCCATGAAAAGGTTGTTGTATAACCTCAGATGTCACTGTTACTCTAGATTTTCTTAAAAACACTGGAAACTTGCTTCTGACCAACAAGTGCTAGTAGGCAGTGGCGTTGCATAAAGACTCTGACTTACTGATTAAACATTTTGTGTTTTGTGGTGTGTGTCTCTGTGTAAAATAGTGAATGATTTAGAAGATAAGTTGCTTCAAAGTGAGACTTGCCACAGGGAAGCCTTGCAGAAAATAGCAGAACTAGAATCTGCATTACAGAATGCCAATGGAGAGTTAGAACTCACTTCAACACAGCTTCAGGAATTGCAAGATGCACTAAAGAATGCACAGTCCTCTCTGGAGGAGAAGCATATTGCTGTTGTGGATCTAACAGCTGAACTCAGGTAAGATGCTATCTTTTCCATCAAGAAAACTTTGTTTTATTTCCTTATGGATAGCAAGTAGTTTGAATGGTCTTTCTTTATCTTCTTAGCAGTGCTCTATGATTTTTAGGTGGTGTGTGGCTGTAAGATAACTTGAAACAGTAGTTCCTTGGCTCACTTTTCATTTCTAAAAGTGGTGCTGAATTCTTCTTTGGGAATTCTGTTTTAAAACCTGCTAAAATTGTTTTCTGAATCCCAACGTTGTGAAATAATTGTAAGAGAAATTACTTTCTTTTGCAGAGAAATTGTCCTGTTTCCTTTCTTACCTTAAATTAATGCTAATTTTTTTCTGTACTATTCTTTTTTGGGGGAGGGGGGACATGTTGTCCTGGTAATCCATTAAATAACTTGAATAATGAAGTAATGAAGTTATTGGGGAACCTCCACCTGAAATATAGTTAACAGAATTATTACATTTGGGTTTGTTTCTTTGTAGTCAATTAGTTGATTCATGTTTTAGAGTAATTTGGCTTTAAGTAATAGATCTCAAGATTTTCAAGCTGGATACTTGAAGGGAAACAACTGAATGTGCATTAAGCAGTTAAACATATGAGAATTTCAGGTATTGCAGGGGCAAAATTGAAGACAAAAACCAAGAGCTCCTTGACATGGACCAAGCATTGAAAGAAAGAAATTGGGAACTGAAACAAAGAGCAGCACAGGTCAGATAATTTTAAATATGTAACTGACAATTACTCCTGTTATGCAGTAGATAACCTAAAAAAGTCTGCCAGGTTTAACTGGCTTCACGTGTTGTTCCAAACTGAACTGTTAATACAGCTGCACTGTCAACCTCAAAACCAGCTGTATGTTACTGAAGCCTTATGGTACTGGGAAACAAGGTTGTGTACCCCCAAGGGACCACAGACTACTGTTTTCATAGAACAAAAGCCTCCTGAAAACCTGTCCCATAATTATTCCTTAGTGATGAAGTTACAGGACAACTGTTGTATTGATGTTTGAAAAAAAAAAATCTTCACTGAAACTTGCTTGGAATGATGGATTCCTTTCCTTGTTTGCACTCGAGTATATGTGATTAGCTCTAAAGCACCCTCTAAATATGAAACAGTAACTATGCTGTGAATAAATTTCTATAGCTCACTTGAAATATTTTCAGTGTTTTGGTCTGGTTTCAGGATTTGCTACCCATTGTGGAAGAACTATTCTGTCACTTACAGTTGGCCTTCTAACAGCTACTTCCTGCAGGATTTGCCAGCCTTTTTATCCAAGAATATTTGAGGTGCAGACAGGAGGGTTGGGGATTTAACAAAAATAAAATAAACAAGCTAGGATGTATTTTTATATTGACTGTTGGAGAGAATATTCTTGAGACTACAAAGGATTAGTTTCATTCCTTTTGCTGTCTTATTTTATAATATTATTTCTTAAAACCTGCATCCTAGTTCAAAATAAACTCTCTCCTTTTCTTCCTTTTTTACCTCTAGATTACACAGTTGGATATGACAGTTCGTGAACATAAAGGAGAAATGGAGCAACAAATAATTCAATTAGAGTGCAATTTAGAGAAGTCAGAGTTAGAAATCAAGGAATGCAATAAACAGGTAATTCTTGCTAAATTAAAACCAGTTTCCTTAGAAAAGGGCAGCTAATTCTGAGTCTAGTCCTAGAATACAATAGCTGGCAAGGTTTAATCTAGAAGAGTAAAACTAGTTTGTTATTGTAGGGAGAGGGAAGGGAGTACCTTAATAATGTACCAGCAAAAATATTTTGTTTGTCAATTAAGACTAAAAAATTTGCAAGGAAATACCAGTGTAAGCATAAAGTTGTGGGTTTTTTTTTTGAGATGATGCAGCTCCCACATTGCTCTTTTAACAAAGTAAAACCTTGACAAATTAAAAATACAATAAAAACTGACAAGGTAATCCAAAGCCAGAGGTAAAAGTGATAGTATTTGTGAGTTGTTTGAGGTGTTGCTTTACTGAAATCTGGACAATTAAAAAACCCTGGTCCTGATTTAATTGCATTTTGCATTCAGATTGAGAGTTTAGAGAAGAAACTCCAGCATTCTAAAGATGAGCTTCGTGAAAAAGAGTTTGAATTGCTCCAGAGAGATCAAGAAATAAATCAGCTGAAGAAAAAAATAGAAAGAAAACAACCAAGCCTAGAAGCTCTTGAAAAGGTAAAATATTCCTTGGATACACATTACCAGTTTTTAGTGCTATTCTTACAGCTGCCGAGAAGGAACGAGATGGAGTCTCTTCACAAGTGTCATTACTTCTCCCCCAGCAATTGTATTGTATACCCTCGTGTTTGATTAATCTTAAACTGGCTTAATGATTTGAAAATTACAAATTTAATGGCACACTCTCCGTGGCCTGCTTTGTGGAGAAATCTGAATTTTGTTTATCTTTAGTAACCTCATGCTCTGGCTATGGACATGGTCTTCCATGAAATGAAATGAAACTTGCTATGTGATGAGAGCTTCTCATGGCTTATGTATCTATCTTGTGAAAATAATTGCATCAAAAGAGCACTGAGCATGCTTGTAAAACTGAGAAGAGAGAATTTTCTGGCATAGAAAATGGGAATAACTTTATGAACTATACAAATCTTTTCTTCGGGGCATGAATCAGCTGCTGCAAGTATAAATGCAATCTGAGATAAACAGGCTTTCTACATTAGGAAGGTTCTTTCACTGCAAATTGAAGCAATATTAAGTTGTATTAAAGATTATTTATGACACTTGAGGACTGGACATATAACATATGTTTCCAGCTTTTCCTAAGACTTTGGGGATGATTCTGAAGGAAAGGATAAAATTTGAAATATTTTGCAGAGGGGTTCTGGCTCCACTTGGAATATGGTATTGTTGCCTCTTTGTTTAAAAAATTGTGTATATTAATGTAACGTGAGTAAACACTTTCTCCATTGCCCTGGTTCAGGGTCAGGGCAGCCCTCTAGACCTGTAACACACACACTCTCTGTTAACCTCCCCAAAGAGAAGAGGAGACTGGAAATGAGAGAGAGACTTGGCTATTGGAAGAGGAAACTAGAACAGCTTTAATGAAAATAATAATAAAAATGGAATCTATACAAAACCAGTATCGAACCCAACCCCCTGACGGCAATTATATCACTGTCACCAGTGATACTGTGGAGCAGGCACTGGGAGATTCCCAGACTGGGACCAGTGGCAGATGGGAACTGTGTTCAGGAGCTGGATTCTGGCACTGGATTCAGCAGCACACAGGTCAGGATCAAAGGCAGAATGGACAGAGTCCTCCTGGGATGCTGGCCATTGAAAGAAGAAACTGGAAGAGGACCTGGACCAGGCTGAGTAGGGCTTGACTCTCCTGATCCTTCAGCTTTATAGTGAATATGGNGATCCCTCAGCTTTATAGTGAATATGGTGTATCTGGGATGCAATACCTCACTGGCCAGTTTAGGGTCACCTTTCTTGTCTGCTTCTGCAGATGTGCCCTTTTACTTTCCTCAACATGGTGCACAAGATCCAGCAGCAACCTTGGTCTGCACACCAATCCTTGGTGGTAACTGTAAACATGGGGTGTTATCACTGCTAGGAGCAGACACTGCCTGCAAAAACACTCTGCTAACTTCAGAAAGTGCACTTTGTTAGAAGAACTGAGCTGAAAGGAAAAATCACTGAACAGAATTAGTTCTGTTCTCAGTCAGACCAGGACATCCATTAGTAACACATTGCAGACTGACTGACCAAGCTTCCACAGAAACTTTCTGGCTTAGTTCTAAAAACAAAATCATGTAACCTGTCTGGGGAAAAGGGTGGTGTATTTGTGTGTGTGTGTTGTCCAGAGGTATAGTTTGTCTCATTCTTTTTCCCCTTAATATATGCTGTGTTACTCGCTTATTACAGGAAATATATTATTTCAGGGAAGGTTTTGTTAGCTAGGGTTGATTTCTTTCCTGGTCCTCTCTGCCTTTTTGGGACTCGAGAAATAACCAGGTCATAGATTGGTTTGTTCTGTGTTTTGTTTTTTTTTTTTTCAGTTGAATTGTTCTTTATTCTTACTCAGCTTTAATCTACAGTGAAGATCTTGTAACAATAAAGCACTCTGCTACCCGTAGAAGTTTTAAGTATTCCAGTTAAAGGAACTGGAAACATCTCACTGAACATTCAGAATGGCTTTTTCTTTTTTCTTATTTCTTTCTTTTTTTCTTTTTTATTGAAGTAATTTCCTTTCTTAAAGAAAAAAAAAAGGCAGGTTTTACTTACAGCAAATTAATCTTTTGTGGCCACAGTTTCTTACTGAAATTAGAAATAATACTGTGTTAAAAATGGTAAGTGAAGTAAGGAAAAAAAAATGTGCTTGTAAAGACTGATTTAAAAGTTGCAAAACATAAAAAAGCATACATAATATAAAAATAGTCAGAAGCTATTGTAATAGCTTTTCATTCATTAGCTGTAAACTTATGTGCTACTTACAGCTGTCTGCTTTTATTTATAGCATTCCTCACAAAGAATAAGCATCTAGCCAAACATGAACAGATACAGCACAATTAGGTCCAGCATGTAACCCTGTTTTGTAAAATATGTGTGGGGAGAATCTAAACCTTTAGAAAGTAACAAAAAGGGATAAAACCCCAAACATGGGGTGTTTATTTCTGTTTACAGTAGGAAATCCAGAATACTTAAATGAACGGTACAAGATTGTTCTCAGTTTGTACTGGTTAAAATCATAGCCATCTTTCCTCTTGATACTTGATACCTTGATACTGTTGATAGGGATTTTACAAACAATTCCTGAATTGTTAGGAATTTAATGCAGGTCAATGTGCAACCTTAAGCCTTACAGAGGAGTTATTTCAAAAGACAGGCTTCTTTAAACTGTACAAAACTTTTATGAGGATTTGTATATGAAGATTTCTTCTCAAAATAATCTACAGAATATTTTCCTACTTATCTGCTAGATCTTAATATACCATTGGAAAAAAAAAATAATTAAAGAGTGCTCATTTTGAAAGCAAATGCACTTCAGTTACATGAACTGTTACAAAACTGTGTTAACTTCAGTCTAGGGGGTGAAATGTGAGAAAGAAATTGAAGAAAACTACCTGCTGGTCTCAAGTGTATGGTTTCTAAGTTAAACCCTAATAATGAGAAATAACATCTTGCTACAAATGGATTGAAATACATAAATTGAGTGCAGAAGTTTAAAGGAAGGTTCTCATCATAGATATTTTGTTTCAGGGACAAGAATCATGAAGGAATTTTGCCTGTTGGACAAGCAGAAACAGAGGGATGCTGTTGCTGGCAACAGAATCATGCATTCAAAGAAGAAATTTTAACAATGTGTTTGTAAATAACAAATGTGGTTACTTGTACTGATGTAAATGACAACCTTTTCATTTTTCCAGCTGGTTTTGAGATTATTGCCTTAATATGATAACATCTTTATTTCTGACAAATAAATTTTATTTTTGAATATCTTGAGTTGCAGAAATTAATTTCAGCTCCCTTTTTTTTCTTCAAGGATTTTACACTCCCTACTTGGGTTTCATATTCAGCTTCTAATTAAAAGCACAATGATATTTCCTTATTAACAATTTTCATGAAGGAATATTTTCTCTCTTTTTCTTTTTTTTTTTGACAGACATGTAATGTTGCATATACAGTATCAAAACTGACCTGCTTGTAAGATGGTTTAGGACACCAGTTTGATCCAAAACACTGGTAAAACCTGCTTGCTTTACTCCAAGCACTGTCTTATGCGAGGAGGTGGGGAACAGGGCCATAAAGCTTGGGCTTTTTTCTAAAATCCATACCAAAATTGCCATTTTTTCTTTAAATGGCATCATACCTATGCATCCTGAACCATATTTGTTTCCAGTTTTCCAAAAGTACAACACAATTTCGGTAGTTGAAAGAGCTAGTGGCCCCACACTTCTATATTTACATAACCATATTTGCAGTTTCTGACGTTTGAGTCACTAATGCAAACATGATTTTATGTGCATTAAGACACGTGATTCATTCAGGTCAGAAAATCAAGTTAGTAAAGTTTGACATAAAGCAGAGGAACAGAATTGAATGTATTGCAATTTAAAGATTAGGCCACTGTGAAGTGTTTTGTATATTAAAAGTATATCTTGGCCAACAAATCCATCTGTTGTGCTTCAGCAGCAGCTCAGCAGGTGGAAGTGTGCTGAACTCCAGGGGTAGTAAGCAGGTCTTTCACTGTTTATACAAATACTTTCTACTTTTAAGTGGTTTTACAAAACTGGGCACACATTTTGCTACTGTTGACAAGGTCAGGATACACTTCTCTAAAGTATTTCTGCAGTTTAAGATCTTTTTTATTTTGCTATATGTAGTGAAAAATACTTTTTACTTATGGAAATAACTATGTTGTGTGTTTTAAATCAAGCCAGTTGTTTCTCTACATAATTATAAATAATAAAAAAATTGAAATTAGATTAACCAGTGTAATAATTGAAAAATATTAAACTTCAATTTTTTCACTTTCTTTAGGCAGATAATTCACCTTCAAGCTAGAAATCTATGCATCAAATTTCAGACCCATATAATTTTTTAAAGCGAAGGAACATGTAAGTCCTACAAACTGGGATTTCAAGTGGAAAATATCACCAATCTGTAATTACAGTTGCATCACAACACAAGTGGAGTGCCACTAATGTAGTGTTACATAAAGCCTGGCTTGCTCCTCCTACACGCACTAAATATAAATGTGCACGACCAGCAAAAGCAATTTGCCTAATATCTGAATCAGCTAAACAGCCTTTGCACTAAAATGGGGTATCTGGATACTAACTGCTCTGGTTTAAACCTGATAAATAAGTAGAATCATAATTACATTTTCTCATAAACTTTAGATGCTATCTTGCTATTTTGTTGTTTGACTGGTAAGTTAATGATTCTACTCCTAACACTGTTCAAGTATGTTTATTTGTTTTGAAAAGGAATGATTTACCTGAAATTACATTAGAAAAGAATGAAGTTTCTGTAGAATTGTGCTTTTCTTGAGTTAGTAACCAATTCAGATCAGTGCAAATCCTGGAACACTAAGTTAATTCTTCTGAACTGCATTGCATTAACAAGGGGCTATTGAATCCTGGAAAATATTTTTTCTGTGTATAATGGCATTGCAATTAGCTGAATGCTGTTCAGAAGGCTAATTGCTTATTAAGGTGATTCTTTTTCTGTCACTCAGGATGGGTTGTTATAAATTTCACAAGAGACTGATTTTCATTCTGAGTGTAGTACACCTACAGTTCCTGTATATCAAACATGAACTGCACCAGATCAACAGGCCATATGTCCCTCTGTTTAATTCAGAGCTTATTTGCAAAGCTGGTGGAATATTTTCTCAAAAGATAGGAGTTGGACATCATGCTAGTTCTGATGTACTTTTTAAGTTTTGGGTTTTTTTTCCTTCAACTTGTCAATTGGCAAACAGTAAGCCTTAGAGATTTCAGTGTTAGCAAGAATGTAGCATAGCTGGTCTGTTCAACGTCTTCCTGGCTCTTCTCCACGGCTGGTGTGCTTGCTTATTCTGTCTGCTCTTGCCCGGGAAAAAAGCCAAAAAGAAATGGGAGGAATCTGTCTAAACAACTTGTGTCCTTCCAAATCCACATCCCATTTTTCAATTTACTTTTTCTGTAAAGCCTGTTAGGAGTCTTAGTAAGGCAGCAGGGAAGAAATCCATTTGTCATTCCATTGTAGAAGAATTAGGAGGCTGCTGGAAGTGTAGAAGGTCTGAATACCTTTGGCAGAGGGATCCCAGTTTGCCTGTAGTTTACTTTCCATAGATGTGAGTGGAGGACTTGACAGACTGATTGCAACTGTGGCAAGGCTTTTCCAGCCAGTAGTATGAGAATGGGTTATTCCACTATTTATAAAAAAAGAAATAAGAAAATCCAAGTTGCTTACAAATGTCTCATTTTAAAGATTAATCACATTTTATATTAAATATAGTTCATGTTGATAATGCAGATTATAAGCTCATGCAGGAGCATCAGCTTCTGGTTGGGTCTAGTTGGAGATTATCCCTTAATCATGCAGAGTCCAGGTGTGCATTTTCAGATTTGTTGACTCAGGAAAGCTGGAGATGGCATTAAAGGCCACTGACATTATACTGCAGCTACATTTAGGTTGTTGCTGTCCGAAGAAGAACTCTTGCTTGAACCACCCAGTGCAAAGAATGGCAAGAAGAAATGTCCTCATTACAGGTTGCTCCTCAGGAATTGGACTGGCCTTAGCTGTGAAAATGGCAAAAGATGAACAGAAAAGATTTAAAGGTAACAATGTGTCTGGTATTTATATTTATAAAGAAGTATTCTTCAAGGCAGTAGTATTTTTTTTTCCCTTTGTGATTTAACAAGGGATTGTATTCAGTTCAGTGAATTATTTCTTGTTAGTTTTCCTCCTCACGCTGTCAGGAAAATACAGTATAAAGATACTTCTTTCTGTAAAGAGATGATGTTTCTGTGCCTGTATTGAAGGTGAACAGCTACTTGTACTGAATAGTTTACAAAAAAGGAAAAAAAAAAAAAAAGACAGTGTAAAACCAAATAGCTGAAGTTGCCTGCATTTTGCTCCTTTGGATATACAGCTAGCTTTCCTTTAGACTAAAATCTTTGCTGAATGAAACCTACATGCCCTTTTGAAGGCCAAAGAAATTAATTTAGGAAAACAGTTCTTAAATTTGCATTTTTTTTTCCTTAAAGCCTGTTTCATTATTCCAACCCTGCATAGACAAAAGAGGATGAACAAAGGGGCTTTTTGCTATCATATTTGCTAAGACTGGAAATAGCTGGCGAGGCAAATACAGTGACCTGTGGTAATTCAGTTTCTCACCCTCTCACAGTTTTTTCCTACTAACTAACTGGAGGCAGGTTCATAGTTTTGTGGGTAATTAGGCTACAATAATGATAAAATTACTAATTTGAGAAATAGCTTGCAAATATAAACATTTTTTGCTGTCCTAATGAAACATCTGTCTTCCCCTTTTTAATGAAATTGTGGGGTTTCTGTTCAGCATATTGACAGTGATTTAAAAAAATGCCTAGAATCAAGAATTAGGTTTTAGGTACCTATAAATGATTCATTGGCAGAGCTTGATACCCATTAAAGTTTTGGTCATAAAGTTATCTTCATAGACTGCATGTTCTTCATGTACATAGTGGTTTAATTCTCCATTGGAATTTCTTGTTTCAGAACCACATTCTAAGAAATGACAATGTGATGAAAATAGAATCTTTCTGCCTTTAATTTTTTATCTGGGTTCTATCACTGGTGGTTAAGATATGGATGTAAAAACAGTATTTAATACTCCTCAGTAGGACTGCTACAGAAAAAGTTCCCTTTTTGCTATCTGTTGCTCCTGGTTTGTTGCAGTGTATGCCACAATGCGGAATCTGGCCAAGAAGGAGCCACTTGAGGAAGCTGCAGGTCGCAGGCTGGGCAAAACCCTTGAAATTAAACAACTGGATGTCTGTGATGAGCAGTCTATTAAAGCTTGTGTGAATAGTATCCCTGACAGAAGGATTGATGTCCTAGGCAAGTACAGAATGTGTACGCTGTGAGCAGATATCAGGTTTCTATTTAGCATCTTCTCAAATACCATAGAGAAGTTTCATTAGTATATTTTTAATTTATCAAGGGATTAGTAATTATGGAGTACATTCTGTTCAAGATTTTTAAGGTTTCATGCAGACATGAGTGGATTAAATCTCACCACGCTTCTGTGAAGTATGGACGATTGTTTTCCCTGTTTACAGATCGGAGAGAAGTGTTTTGGATAAGATGATAGAGTTTTTAGTAAATGTGGGAACTTCTGCCTAAGTTGGCATCAAATACAAGACTTTCTGCCCTATCAGTGAAACATAGTCCTAGCTGCAATGAAAGCAACAGCATCTGGCAATTAGCAAGTAAAAGAACAAATGCAAACAAAAGTAAGGGTACTTCCTTTTTGTATTGAGGATTGTAATTGTACTTCACAAAGCATTCAAGAAGTGTTTTCATACTGGTTTGCTAAACACTTATGGGGGGGCAACCTGTTACCTTCTCTCACCATCTTTGCAGTAAAGAATTTCTTCCTAAAATCTAACCTAAATCTACCCACTTCTTGTTTAAAACTGTTACCCTTTGTCCTGTCACTACACTCTCTCATAAACAGTCCCTCCCCGTTTTCCCGTAGCCCCCCCAGTGGTACAGGTAGCTACTGGAAGGCTGCTACTGGTCTCCCTGGAGCCCTCTCTTGTCCAGGCTGAGCACGACCAGCTCTCTCAGCCTGTCCTCATAGGAGAGGTGTTCCAGCCCTCTGATCATCTTTGTGACCCTCCTGGACTTGCTCTAACGGGTCCATGTCTTTCTCATGTTGGAAGCCCCAGAGCTGAACACTGTACTCCACGTGGGGTCTCACAAAAGGCCATCTTAATCATCTTTTAATCCTTCCTTTAAGGATTATTTAAGGATCATTTAATTTTTAATCCTCATTTTGCTTTCAAATGCTTTTCAGTAAAGTATACAAGATAATGTTTACAGAAGTTATTGCTCACTGTTGTCTTCCACTTTGTGCAGTCAGCAATGCTGGAATGGGGCTCATTGGACCTATTGAATGTCAGACCATAGAGGAAATGAAAACTGTGATGGATACCAACTTCTTTGGATTGGTGCGACTCCTGAAGGAGATTTTGCCTGACATGAAGAGGAGAAAGAGCGGGCATATAGTTATAATAAGCAGTGTTATGGGAATACAAGGCAAAGTTGTTTACATTGTTTTTTGTTTGTTTGAACTAAGCACCCAGTATTCAAAATCTAAAGCTTACCTCCTTTAATCTGAATAAAAAATGCAGGAGCTAGCATATCTAACTATTGTGCTTAGAGTGCTCAAGTTCCACTTACACAAAGCTCAGCACTTAGACCTGATGGATTTTGAGCATGTGGGAAGTATGGTACTACAAATCTTCAGATGTTTTAACAACAAAGCCTGCAGAGTGAATTACTTCTATTTTTTTAAGAGTTTTAACTCAAACTAATTTTTATTAAAAAAAAAAAAGTATTATCTGTAAACCAGAGTTTAGTAGCATTACTTTTTCCTATTGGAAAAGTTTATGGGGATAAACATGCATACTACTCTCTGCACTATAATAGTGGAATAAAACTGAATCATGTCCTGGACAAATGTACCATCTTATTGTATCATTTCCTCATAAATCTTCACAGAGTCTAATTTTAGCCATAGATAATGATGAACCTACTCTTGTGTGCCATCTGATCTACCTGTACTTGTTTCAATTATTACAACAGTGGCATTGATCTTGCCTGGATTTACCAGTATTTAGATTTGGTATACACAAGGATTTTTCTAACATTTTCCCAGCAAGACTGGAAATTTGGGGAAAATACAAGAGTTTTTAAAGCTAAACTATTATACAATACACACATAATATACATCACATAATATACATATATACATAATATACAATCACATTCTCAGAATGTTTTGTTTGTACCTTCAGGTATCTTATTTAATGATGTTTATGCTGCATCTAAGTTTGCTGTGGAAGGATTCTGTGAAAGTTTAGCTATACAAGCACTCAAGTTCAAGCTGCAGTAAGTATTGATCCACTGGCATAATTTTAGACAGCTTTAAATATATTTGGAGCTAGCAAACAGATTTTTAAAGCTTGTTGGATCTTGCAGAATCTGTGGAACCTATGAAATTGTACATCACAAAAGGCATCGAAATGTCCACATTCTTCATATTACATAAGCAAATAAAGAGGTGTAGATGCTATAATAATCATGTTCTCCTGAACAGTTAAAGGCTATTTAGTTTTGAATAAAACACAGTTTTGTTCTGAAAACAGATTTTTGTGTACAGTATCATAGGAATAAAATTGAGAAAGACAAATGGAAGAAGTCCAAGGTCCAGTGTGAAGAGTGACACAAGAGAAAAGGCTTTAATTCCAGCAGCTAGAATTCCCCAGTCAAGGTCAACAGCTTGATTTAGTTTTAAAGAAGAGCCTGACCAGAACTCAAGTCTAGGAAAAAGACCTATCTCAAACAGGATCTTGATAAACATTGTGGTTGGGGGAGTAATAACTCTCAGCAAAGTGGGAAGGAACTGACCTGTGACTGTATTTCTGTTTTGCTATAATATGCTACTGAGCAAAATAAAATTTCCCTGATTTGTCAGCAGCCAAAATCTGCCTGCTCACAGCAACATTCTCTATACTGTATTTTATTAAAATATTGTGGAGAGATCTTGAATTATGTAACACTGACAGCTTGACAAAGAAAACCCATGTTTGGGCAATCCCTCCCCTTTCAGCTACTTCTAGTATTATCATGGGAAAGCTATAACAAAGAAATACATGTAGGTTTTTGTCCAGAAGGTATTGAATTTTTACCATCCTTTAATTATTCTTCTTAAGATTTGATAAGTTCTTGTGGATAAATCATCCTTAAATTCCACAGCTGCAAGATGGCAGGTAACACCTGTACTCACTTCTGCCACAATTTAAGCTGCAGCACTTCCCAAAATTTAAGCTATGCAGATTTGTACTACTACACGTGGATGGGTAGGAGCATGACAGCAATAATGTGGTGTTGGGGGTTGCCTCTGAGGAATGCACTGATTATAAATATTGCTTCCTAACATGTACTCAGCACAACTCTTCAGGATTCTTTTTTGAGGACACAGAGGTGTATTCCCATAGAGGATAGTCAATAATCAGTATAACTTTGCTTTTTGAACAGGTTAAGTCTGATTGAACCAGGCCCAGTGATTACAGAGTTTGAAAGAAAAGTGTTTGAAGATGGAATGAAAATGGACCTTTCAGCTGCAGATGAGGAAACAGCTGAGATGTTTACTAATATTTACCTTAAAAATTACAAGCAAATTTTCCAGAGTTTGGGACAAAGTGCTGAAGATGTTGCAGAGGTAACTCATCACCAGTTCTACAGCTTTTTTCTTGATTTTTTTTTTCTTTGTAATTTACAAATGCACTGGTTGGTTGTGTTCTTTTGATAGAAGCATTAGTTTTAACTGAATGTCATTTAACAACTAACATTATTTTTAAAACCTCGAGAAAATGCCGAGAGTTTTAAACATAAACCCTCTAGAATATTAAAAGATGTTCATTTTGAAGTAATGAAAGCAATTGTGGATGCTAATCTAAATACCACTGACATTTTAGATGCACTTACACTTCACCTGGTGAAGTCTGGCTGTCCTGCAGCGTTACCAGGCAGCTACACAGGGTTCCCACCATTGCTTAAAGCCGCTCTTCTCTCCATCTCTAGTAATCCCTCTGCTGGTGTGAACTTCACTCAGGTACCCCAGACCACCAAGGCACAACAGAAGATCTGTGGATGTAGGTTCTGATGCTTGGGGCTTCCTGCAGGAAGACAAGTTTAGGCAAGCTGGGGAAGGGGACAATGATTTCAGGCACTTGCTGCTAAGCAAAAGCTTCAGTGTCAACTGAAGGTTCCCAGATCTTGTTGCAACGTGCACTGTTCCAGTCCTTTCCCACTGAACTGTAAAAGGAAGGATCTACCTGTTGCAGGCTTCTAGGCATAATTTTGGAGGACCATTCAGGATGTTTAGGTGCACTGTGGTACAGATAAACAGAAACAGGTCTAGGAATAAATTAGAAGTACTTCTTAGGGCCTCAAAAACACTTAAAAAAAGTTTCTAATGAAATTCTAATAAAAGTGCATACAAGGTTTTACATAATTTATTCTTTAACTTTTCCTCTGCTTAACTGAAAACTAGGTTTTTACTTTATTATTTTGGTGATGGTCATTTAACAGTTTTCTTTCTCATTGTTGACAGCACACCGTGAAGATCATTCTTGCGGAAAATCCGCCTTTCCGCCATCAGACCAACACCTTGTACACTCCAATGACAACTCTGAAATACGCAGATCCGAATGGAGATCTACCCATTGATATATTCTACAAAATGGTTTTTCACCATGACAAAATCTTCAGTGCAAGTCTCAACTTCATCAAATTGCTAAGGTGGAGAAGTAGGAAGAGCTTTGACCTGGGCAAACCCTCACAATGAGTTTATATAGTGCAAACTGGAATTGCTTTTAGCTACTGGTAACTCAGGATCTTGTTTCTCACACGCCTTTGCTCTGTAGTTGTGAAAAGGCATTCAGGATGTTTATTTGAGCTCAGCTAAGATATTCAGCTCAATACATTTCTCTTGAACTTTACAGTTTGCACAAGTTTGAAATGAAAATCCTCTACCTAGGACTTTTTTTAAGAAATATCTCGTTTTCTGGGAACATAAACATTGATACTTAATTATTTAATAATATTCAATACTAACCCAATCTTCACTTATTAAAATATAATACATAATCACGTATGTACTGTGTGTAACTAATATAAAAAATATTTTTTCTGCTGAATGGAATTAGTATAGTAATCCCTCCATCACACTAGCATTCTCATTTTCAGGAATCAGGTCTGTTTGGCAGGAACATAAGAGAAAGTTTCATCAATCTTAAAATAGCACTACTAGAATATTTATTACTTGTATACATCTGATACTGTGAATGTTTCATTTATATGCAATGGGTAATAGCATATTACACATAGCAGACAGTAAAATGGTTTTTAAAAGCATCTCAAAATAAGGTATCTTCTTACTGTCTGGGTACTGTTTTTTTCAAAAATAACAAAATATCAGTTATTTAAATCAATTAAAAATCTTCAGTATCTTGAATGGCTGAAGCTAATGGCTTTCCTTTTCCAAGCCACCCAAGTAAGTACTATTAAAACAAACTCCTAGCATGAGGAGGTCTTTCCCTAGGGTTTGTCTTGCCGTAGTTCTACAAGTCATCCGAGGCTAAGCTGGGGGTCTGGGTCTAAGTGCTGGTCCTGCATGGCTTTTTCTCTGACTTCCAGCCTGGCTTGGGCACTGCCCTGCTGTGCCTCTGGCCTCCAGGCTACTTCTCAGCAGGTTCCAGCAGCAGTCCTAGTTTCCCTTGGAGAGCTCAGCTGGAGCTCACTGGGAATACAGGAATTGGCTTTCTCTTTCCTTTAGTGCTTTCTCCCTAAGCCTAAATCCAACTCCATGCTGGGACTTGCAGTGGCCCTGCCCTACCTCTCCCCAAATGTCAGTTCAGAGAGGTGAAGCAGCAGCTCCTGCAGATACAAGCACTTCAGGTGACGCTGGGAACGCTTAGCAGTCCTGCCTCCCTGGCAAGCTCCGAGGTGTGGGGGTGCACAGGGATGTCCCCAGGACTGCAGGCAAGGGACTGCTTGAAGGACAGTGCCCGCAGCAGCCCTGTATGCAGCAGGGGCTCCATTTATGTTCCACTTCAAACTCAGATCTCCTTCTTCAACATATCAGGCTGGTGCCTGCACCCCAACATCAGTGCACGGATGGGGCTAAGGCGGGAACAGCAGCCAGGCTGCAAAGGGGAAGGAAATATGTGACAGTGGACAGCTGCTGGGGCTTAACGAGCACAGCCACTCACCCCACAGACCCCAAGGTGCAGCCAGACCCTGTCACTGTCCATTGAGAGCTACTGCTTGGGCAGAGACGTCCAAAGAAGAGCAGGGCCTGTCAGCAGTGAAGGCTGCAGCGGGAGCATCCTTTCCTCTCGGCATCGCCTGGGCGCAGCTGTCCCTGGCCTGCAGCTCAGCCCTGGGCTGCTTTACTTGGCCATTTTCTTTTGCAACAGAAAAGAACAAGGAGCTTCCAGGGCTGCAGGTTGAATGGGTTTCCACAAGTGCCCCGGTGTTTTGGCAGATTCTGTTTCATCCGACTCTTGCGCTGCAGCTGAGGGAGCGGATGGCAGCGGGGCACACGGCCGCATACGCAGATTCGGAGGTGACCCAGCCATGGCTGCCAGCCGTGAATGGATGAACAGCGGGTGAGCGGCCGAGCACCGCCCACTCACCCTGCTTTGGGGCCGAGGGTGCCGAGGGTGCGGAGCGCCGACTGCTCCAGGCGCCGAGGGGAAGGGCGGCGGGGGATG
>VWZY01009240.1:117888-138833 GCA_013399075.1 Chloroceryle aenea
GCTGCCATCAACAAGATGATCAAAGAAACGCTTCCCAACGTCCGCGTGGCAAACGATGCCCGGGAGCTGGTGGTAAACTGCTGCACTGAATTCATCCACCTCATCTCCTCCGAGGCCAACGAGATCTGCAACAAATCCGAGAAGAAAACCATTTCCCCAGAGCACGTCATACAAGGTAAGCTTCCCAAAGCGAAGTGCCACAGGTCGGCCAGCCTTTGAGCCACTCCTGTCCCGTTGCGAGTTTTCCCTCAGTGGTTTCTTGTAGTTCTATCAAAAGACAAGAGGCAGGGTCTGGAGTAAAGGTCTGTGGTGTTTGGCTTGTCAGCCGTGTTGCAAGGGAAGGTTGTCTTTGTGTGATTAGAGCGACTGTTGACTGTGCTCAGGACGAGCTCTCATTTCGTGTTTCAGAGAAGCGATGCTTTGAGTGGAGTCATCAAATCCATTCGTCTTTCTCATACCTGTGAGAAGAGCTCTGCTTTTGCGAATGGTTCTGCCAATTTATTGTACAGCGTGTTTGAAGATGCCGATTAAGGCATTTAAATGTGACCTGTGCCCTTGCATCTCTTTCTGCTGTTAACTTCTCCTTACTTGAATAAGAGTTCTCTCTCTGTGTCTCATTTGCTTTTCTTTAAATTCTGCCCCAACCAGGGTTTTCCTGTCTCATCCCTGAGTCTGCCACAGGCATCTTTTGTCAGGAATCATTCGCTTTGCCACTGAGGCAAAGGTGGTTGATCCCAGTGTCTGCTGCAGACAAATTTATAGCAGTAATAGTGAAGGAGTGCTTCACTTTGCTGCTTGGCAGAGGTATTAACAGTATTGCACGAGGGCTATTTTCAAGACCGTGATGATGTCAAGTGAGTTAAAAACCTTTGTGGATTTTTGGTAATGGTTGTGTTTGAAGCAACAACAACATAAAGAATGAATCATTTGGATGATTTCAGCTTGCTCACCAGAAGAGTTTCAAGTACTAGACTGGGTTATGAACACCAGAAGGAAATATGTAGTGTATATGAGCTTTAAGATTAAATAAATACATGTAAACCTGGAAGTTTATCAAAGCAGCTCCATCACAGAAGCTCAGAATGTAACGAGCAAAATTTGTGCTTGCATGAGGAAGCATACTTTGGCTATGCTGCTTTTTACTATGCAGACAGTATCTTCAGGTGACCACTGAAAAGTTTGAGCTCTGTTCTTAACACAGGAGTAGACATGGTCTTTAAGGTTCAGAACAATAAATAATTAATGAATGAAAGTATTTTTTTCCTCGTAGTGGTGATCCTTAGAAAATATTTCAGTTATTTCTGCCCTAGGGTTAGCCTGGGCGTTTTTTTTGGAAACCAAACTGAAACTAAAATGTGTGTGTGTGCATATCATCATCAGGTGGTCCCCAGCCAAGTATTTCACTGGGAACTATGTCTTTGTGTTGCCAAATGTTGGAGTTAAGAAAAATTATTTTCAAATTCGATCTGTACTTTTTAGTCAAATATTGTTAAGGAAAACTTTGAAGCTGTATCCATTTTTGTAATGTTCCAGAGATGGATGGAGTTGTTCTGCTGTGCTTATCTTCAGGTAGCTGTTTGTGTTCCTACTACTGTCGTTCCTGCTACTATCCTATCACACTTGGTCCAGTCTAAACACAGGGTGCTGCCAAGAGGAATCTTTTTGTACCCTCCACAGATCAGTATTTATATACTCCATGTAGCAATTGCTGATATGACTGATCCTGTGGCTTTTTGAGAATCCAGGGTGGAGCAGTTTTCTGTTAGGTGAGTTTGCTGATCTGACTGCTCCTGTGAGCAAGAAGTTAACTACTGGAAGCAGTGCCGTTGGACACCCTGCCATTTAGCCTGTGTTAGAAGTAATGTGAAGCTGCACTTCAGCATTGTGCATATATGTTTGGCAGCACTGGGGCTTGAGAAAATCCTTCCTTTGCTGCACTGTTAAAATGATTGAGTGGGCATGTGCAGGACTAGAACCTTTTCCCCATACCACTAGGTTATGCTTCAGAGAGATGAAGTCCATGCCATCTCTGACTGTGTGGTAGCACAAACAGACTGACACAGTACTGCCAGAGGCTTCTTGCATCCCATGAGAGATCTGATTTGATAGATTCATAGACTATGCCAAGCACTCACTACTAGTGATAAAACACAAAGCAACATCCCTGGGGTGTACCCAGAGGCATCAAGGATATGTAATGGTCACAAGTGAAGATAGTCTCCATGTTTATTGTTGGATCCCACTATCAGGAACTGAATGCCCTTGCACCCTGGAACAGAAAATAGCCTTGTTTGGTAGTTATCTGAGTTGTGATGAAGCAGGCTTTTTATCAAAAATTAGACTTCTATTGAATTCTGGAAATGGTCTGGTCATTTTTGTGGAGTTGATTACTTGGTCTATATAGAACTGTCGTGCAGTAATGTGGGCTGCAGATTTAATGTTTCAGAAAACCCAAACAACTGTTAATGATTAGCATTTTACTTTGGAGGTTATTTTTGCTTTGAAAGGAGCATAAAAAATTAAAAATCTTACATGTGAATAACATGATTGTATAAAGAACCCCAATGGTGAACTAATGCTTAACTGATTAATCAGAGATCTGCGCCTTCACGCAGTCTTTAAGAGTGGGAGGAAGCTGGGAAAGGATAGTTCTAATATGCTTGTAAATGTGAGAAGTTCTCCAACAAAAAAAACCACAAAGTACACCCCACCCCCCAAAAAAAACAACAAAAAAAACCACCACCACAAACAAAAACCACACACACACAAACCCCACTGGCTTGTCATCAGTCTGGGTAGACATAGATTTCAGACTCAAAAAAACAGAAATACTCAAGAGTTTTGGAACAGTAGCTACAGCTGTAATCATTTGTCCCCCATTCTAGCACCGTGCTGGTATAAAGGGACTTGTGTTCCCTCCATGCGTGTGTTCTGTCAAGCCCTGGTGTGTTTGAAGAAGACAGTGAGTTTCTGAAGTTGTTTCCCAGTCAGCAGAATCTTGATGCGCAAGACCTTTGGCACATGTGTGGTTCTTCATGGCTTTAAGTTGAACAATTATCCGAGTCTCTCTTGGTTGTATCAAATGTTCTCTTTTGGATTTTTTTAGTGTGGTCATATTCAATACAGAACTAACTTCTTTCCATTAATATATTTTCTTCTAAGGGCCATTTTTCTGTGAAAACACAATTTAGTGTTGACTTGAGATTGGGCAGCTGTTCGTGTTCTGCCACCCCTGGTCCCTGTGAATGTTCTTTTGTCAGATGCCTGTGGTTTGCTAGGATGGTTTGTCTTGGAGGTGTTGGACTTGCAGAGTTTTACTGCTGTTAAAAAATTCACTTTGGATAGTTTACTGTACATGCTGTTTACATTTTAAAATTGAATGAGTTCTTAAATATTTATAGACTGCTTAAGTAGCTGGTGCTGGACCAAGAGACATGGATTTGCCTCCTGTCTGCTGAGGTTGGATTAATCAAGTTTCTGAAGGCTTTTTGGTAATTCTTGTAGAAACTGTGGGCTAATTGAAGAAAGTGCATCCAGTGCCCTTGTGGGGGGTGAACTGATGTATTGCTTCTGAAGTACTTTGATTATCTCTAAATCAGTTTGTCTTTTAACTTATTTTTAAGAAATAGGGATGTATTAGTTTGGCAAATGTTACCTGTTAAAGCCCTGCATGCCCAGATAGCTGCTCTGTGCTGCCCTATTGCAGACAATGTGTTGTCTCTGAGTACAGGGTGGAAGCTGAAAACTTATGGAATACCTTTGGGTTATTGTTTAGGTGTATGGTACAATGGCATACTGCCATAATTATGGGTAGGAAGATGTTGTTTACAAAATTAATGTTAGTTCTACTAACTCAGGCTGTATTCTTAGGGCTTGCTTATAAAAAGCTGTTAATTGCTGTTGTGCAGTTCATTTTAGCACTCTTTCTTGCTTGTGACAAGGTTGAAATGAAGACAAAGGTTAAAACAACTATCTGTCTGTAAAGAAAACTCAGATTTGTGTAAATACTGGGAATGAAGGAGACATTCTGTTAAACCAAGACTTGTTTCAAGTCTAATTGGGGTTTATGTAATATTTATAGCGTACTCCATAACAGGTTCCACTCTGGGGTGTGTGTGTGTGGAGTCACATTGTAAATGGTGAATTGGGAAACTGTGCTTTTTGTCACATGTTCTACCTGGGGTTTTAGAATCCTTCCTTTTATTTTGCATTCTTTAAAAAGTTGCTGTAGGATAAAGCTGTATTTCAGACTTCTTGGGGCAGATAAAAGTGTGAGATTTTAGTTTCTGAATACTTTTTCAAGTGGCAATAAATAAAAGGGTTTCTGTTTAGGAAAAAAAAAAAAGCTCGTGCATAATTTTAAGTAACTTTGTGTGAACTATGTATTTTTAGCTTCTTGGTATTTGAAATAAGAATTTTGATATTAAAAGACAAAGCTAAAATTCATAGATCTAGGGTGATATTTCTGCCTTTAATGAAGGATCTGTGATCATTTTACATGCATCACTTTTGCTCTGTTGTAGGTTGCTAATTTACCCTCTGCTGAAGACATGCAATACAACTAGAAAGAGAATTCTTGAGAGATTAGAAGTTAACAATTCAGATAGGAAGAACTTCTTAGTTGTCTAAACTCTGCTTGATTCCAATATGTAGAAGATGGGAGAAAGGGATTATTCTTCAAGAACCATCTATCTCTAGCAAAATGTATGTGAAAGCCCCGAATCCTGTGTAAGTGCAGACTTCTTTGGTTGTACTTGAGTAAATCTCAAGTCTTCTAACCTGCAGACGTGCACTTTTTGATGTTAAATGGCATAGGAGATCAGGCAGAGAAAATAGTTGTCAGATCTTATTTTTTTTCATCACCAGACGATAGAAAAAGGGATCAGGCTTCTTATTTAAAAGATTTTTAAAAGTAAATTTAGATCTTTGTAAAGTGTGGTAAAAGTTAATGTTTTTTTGTTGTTTTTTTTAGCACTAGAAAGTTTGGGGTTTGGCTCCTATATCAGTGAAGTAAAAGAAGTCTTACAAGAATGCAAAACAGTAGCACTAAAGAGAAGAAAGGCTAGTTCACGCCTGGAGAACCTCGGTATTCCAGAAGAAGAGCTTCTAAGGCAGCAGCAGGAATTATTTGCAAAAGTAAGTGAAGCAGTACTTGTACCAATAAGGTTGGAATAATTAATGCTGCATGTCTAATCCCACAAAAACATGTGCACACCTCAAGTATCATCCCCTTCTGTGTGAATTGCTGGGGCACTTAAGATGCTGTTGAGCTTGACCTGTTTGAGTTGGGGAAGGTAACATCAACAAATAGGCTGCTGCTTGTTACCTCTGTGATTTGAAATTAGAACTTGGTATGCAAACAAATTTTATACTCTGGGTTTAAAAGGCTTTTTTTTTTTTTTTTCCCCTGCTACTTTGGTATTTCCATTCTCCTGTAGAGAATACATAAAGAATTACTTGGCTGAGGAAATAAAAGAATGACAGCTGGTGTTCTAGGACATTACCAGTTGTGATGCATTAAAAAGTGAAAATGTCTTTTCTGTTTCTGGCCATCAGTGCACAAATGTTATTTCTTAGGCTTTGAAAGAAACATTTAATTGTCCAAAAATTCTATTTTGCCCTTTCTCGTCTGCCTTTACTCTTGGCAAGACTCTAATTGAGTGAATTCATGCATAAATTTTTAAAGAGGCAATTCAGGCATAGGAAAAGCATTTGCCTGCAAATGCTTGTGTATGCACGCACACATAAGCATATTCTCCTTCATCCCAACCTTCTCCCCTCCCAGCTTTCCCAGACAGTTTGTGAAAATCTAAAAGTTTAACTAGAAGCCAATTTTACTTATCTTTCTACACTGTCTGTCTCACTGCTACTCTTTTAGTTTGACTAGCAGACCATTCTCTAAACTGAGTGATGTGAAAATTACCTTGGATTTCTCTTTCCTCTTACCCAAGGAATGAATCCTATTTTCTCATTTTGCTTTAATTTCTTCTGGTGAAAAAGTTTATTCAGTTGTGTTATCACATCTGATTACTGTGACCTTCCCTCCTATTTGCTATGCTTGTATCTTGCTCAAATGATAGCTGTTGTTTTCCATATTATGACATGACAACTATTTTAATCTTAATTGCATGAAAAGTTTTAAGGCTCTTAAAATTTCAGCATGCCACGGAGCTGTATTGTCAGCATGCAGGGATCTAGTTATGATAAACCCATGCCTGCCTAACTGCTGTCTGACTGTACTAACCAATGTAGTGGCTTCTGGATTAAGGGTAAGATTTACAAATAATAGTCAGTTGATACCTGTTTTGCCTCACTATGTTAAAACAACTTAGCGTGGTACACAAAATAAAACTGCAAAAATGAGGTGTGTTAAGGGAGTACTAGCTCCTGAAGGGAAAAAAATAAACCATGGCCACCTTATGCAAGCCATACTTTATCCAAGGAATGACCCCTTGAGGTATGTTCTGTTTGAATTCTGCAATTCCATGCCCTAATGCCTAGGTTAAGGCAGTGCATGCAAGTTTGGCAAGATTGTATGAATGATATTTTAAAATAGTCTTTTGGAATATGGCAAACCTTTGCTTAGATGGAAAGATGGCAGTCTCATTTTTCAGAAACTAGTTTTGATATGCTGTTGGACATATGGTAATTATTCTTAACGACAGTTACAGAAGTAGCTGTTTATTTGTGCTGATCTTCATAATACACGAGCATGATGCGAGTGCTGACTTCTTGCTCTGGTTTGAAAATACCTGCCTGGTAATGGTAGGAAGGTTTGATGCCTATAGCCTGGACCACTGCAAATAATTTGAAACTGGGGGAATGGCTTTTCACAGTGTTTGTGCCTGTCTAAGTTTCCGTGCAAGACAAGGGCCTAATCAGATCAGGTTAGCGTTTTTGTTTTTATTTTTTTTTCCTGAGACTTCCTCACTACCATTCATCTATGCAACAAATGAGTTAAGTTTACCAGATGCTTCTAAAGCTTCCTGGTTAATACAACTCAAAGGAATATTTCTTTTTCTTGCCGTGTTTGACATGGTTGATACTGTTACCAGTGTGGCAGGGAGGGCAGGTAGGCACTGACAAAAGCCAGATGGAAGTGCTGAGCCTGTGATTCCTGGTGCATGCATTTGTATCACCTCATTGAGTGTACAGTAGACTTAACTGTAGCAGGGTCAGTAAGGAGCCCCATTGTTCTCTCGTGTGGGATAATATTTATGCCTCTCCTGTGTGTACAGATACTGCTGTCTCCCTTTGTTTAAAACTTTACAGTGTCTTAAATTGTTTTCCAACTCATGTAACTTCATTAACACTTGAAGCTTGAAATACTGAAAAGTCTTCACTGAGAAGAGATTTCTACCTCTGTAAAAGTATTTTCTTTCGATGCTAGAACAGACTGAGGAAATGTGACACCCTCCCTACATGTAGTAAGGGAAGACTCTCACTTTTTCACATTAAAAAGTAGATAAATTGGTTTTAATTGATTTCAAAGCATCATCTTTTGGGACCTTTAAGATTGTAAAACTTAACGTTTGCGGGTGCTTTGCAGAAAAATAGGAAAATTCATTGAATGCAGTGAGATAAGAAAGGAAATAATTACAGTCTGAGTGATGACTTGAAAAAGTACAAAGGCAAAGAAGACTGAAGATTTATACTTTTAAGAACTCCCTAATGATCACTGGAAATAGAAATGGAAGTTTTTATTTTAACACAGTTGATTAGTATACTGTTGAAATTAACAGTAGTTGCTGAAAGGAAGTGAAAATCCTGGAGAGAAGAATGAGATGTCACCAGCTGAATTCTTTGAAATGTGTTCTTAGAATGTCCTGTACCTTTCAGTAAAGGACTATACCTTTCTGTAGCAAAGCCAGCATCACTCTGCATACCTGAATTTGAGAGGACCTTACATTGTTCTGTTTCCCAAAGATTGCTTAGCAAAGCAAGATAATGGATTTCTTGGTGTTTTTGTAATACTGTGTGCATTTGTGGTATGACTGGATGATTTCATAATTGCAAGTTTTAGTTTTATAAGCAACAAAGTAGGGCTGTTCTCATCTCCAAACTGTGATTAATGTTAAGAGCCCTTGAAATTCAAGCCTAAAATTTCCATTGCTTTGCCTCTCTTAATTTTTCCACTAGGAAGTGGTTCAGCACAGTCCTTACAATGAAACTTAAGTACTCTAGTTCCTGCTTTTTTGGTTTTGTAAGTGTAAATCCTCCAAGTGGTGGCTTCTTCAGAGGAAGAGAGAATGTAGCTAAATGTCTTGGTACAAATAATTAAGGTAACTTGTAGATGGGGTTTTTTATATGTAGCATTAATAAAAATAACACAAAATGAATTTGCAGGTGCAGATAAAACTGCTTTTAAAGATAAGGTGCTCTAGAAATTCTTTACAAGCCATGTATGGCCTTAACAATTAAATTCATGTCTTTAGGCTAGACAACAGCAAGCAGAACTGGCACAGCAGGAGTGGCTACAGATGCAACAAGCAGCTCAACAGGCACAGCTTGCTGCTGCCTCAGCCAGTGCATCCAATCAGGCAGGATCGTCTCAGGATGAAGATGATGAAGATGATATCTGAAATTCACCAGCTGAGTTTGTCTTTAAGAAATATTTTTCCTGCACAATGAAAACAGTGAAATGAATGCTTACCTGTAAGTTTGTATGCATAATGGACTGGCAGTTGGTATTCTAGGGGTGTCTGCTGTTGTGTGCTGTACATGTATAAACTGTCTTTTTTTGAATTCTTGAAGATTTAAGGTTCAGTATCATATCAACTTTGGATTTTTAATGGTGTATATGGAAATTTTAGATAGCAGCGCGTCATTTATTTGATCAATAAACAGTGTTACAATAAACAACAAGTTTATAAAATACGAGATTTATACAAAAACCTCTAAATCCACATTTGCATTTCTTCCCTTTTAACTAAACTATAAAATCTTACTTAGAATTTTTAATTGTTTTTGGGGGAGTGGTACAGTAGACATAATCTGTTAATGGGGGGAAAAAAAAGAAGAGTTCAGCATAGTAGAGGCTGAATTCTTGGTTCTTTTTAAAATGAGGATGTATATGGCAATAAATACTATATATGCTCAAACACCACACTTGTTAAAATTTGAAAATGATACATTTTCACCAAGCTAGTAAAAGGTATGTTTAATAGGAGTTGTACAAATTCAGTCATTTTTTGTATAGGGGTGAAAAAAATAAACCCATGGTTTTATTATGACATCCTTTGACAGTCCTAACTGAATATTTCACTTCGAAGACTGCCTGGTTTGAAGAACTAACTCTTCTATTATTTCACTCCAGTATGATGTTAACTGTTGTTGATGGTATTTCGTAGTCCAGATCTATTCATATTGTTGAAATATAAAGCTGGAACTTGATGAAACAAAGTTGGTTTAGTTCCACGGATGTAACTGGGAATGATTAAGTAGTATTAAAGCCTAAGAAGGCAAAAGTTGAAGCAAAGAGCATGCTTACCAGAAAAGAGAGAATTTCTATAGTCATTGTTGTCAGCATAATGCTAACATTCTCCAGACTAGATTGCCACTGAATTACTAAAATACGTTGTTGAAAGATAGAATTTTCTTCATTCAAATTGGTTTGTAGGTAAGTCCAGGTTTTTGATAAACTATTCCCCAAGAGTGATCAGCAATACATGGAACAGGAATGATGTAGTAGTCCCTTTGATAGCTGATTTGAAAATTCTGTTGATTAATGGATGAGCAGCTGTTCTTTGTGTTGAAATAAAGCACAGTAGTGTCCATTGCTGAGTTTTAATGTGTTACTTGAAGTAATACTGGCATATCTTCTGGTACACTAATCTGAGCAGACTAGAAAAGCCACTTGCATGCTGCTGTAGGTGATCCCATAGCACTCTTAACAACGTGGACTGTGTTATTAACTTATGTCCTCAGCAAGTTACTCTAGTTAGAATTCTTGAGGAGGGCTGCAGCAGTCTGTTTACATAAGGATGCAAACAGAAAATGGTGTGCCCATTTTTACATTAAAAGATCTGAACGAGGTACAATTGGCATATATATTGAGATCTCAGTCACATAGTGACTTCTGATTTAAAATTGAGATACATTATTAAGTTGCATAATGAATAATAAATGTGAACGCTTCCATAAATGCATTAATGCAGTGAAAACTCTGAAAAGTGTTTGTTTGAATGCTTAAGTTGAAAAAAGGAAAACAACCTTTCATGGATACTATGAAACCTGATAGGCAGGGTTTGATCAAGGAAGTGGTTTTCTGTAAAGGTTTAAGTACCAAAGGTAGAAAAATCTAGTCTAGTGATATAATGTTAATGTGCAGTGTTGGCTTTTCTAATTTGTACTGTAACACCTTCACACTTTCTCTTTTAAGTGAGTCTTTTCCTTTTAAATAATATTAGGTATATTTTCACACCTTTCTTTTCTGATGCAGAATTCAGGTTAACATTTTACTGCATCTGGTATGTATGGTGTAATATGTTTGGATCCTTGTGACCTTTCTTTTGGACATTCTTGTGCTTTTTCATATGCTGTATTCTTCAAGCAATAAAATTCTGATGTGTTTTTATAAAATTGCTTTTATATTTAATGAGTAGTCTGTCGTCTTCATTGCATTTCTAGGGAAAAAAGTTAAGACTACTTAAACTCTGCTGTTATTTTAACCCACTGAACACTTACTGTGACCAAAGTCTCTACAACCTGAGTGCTGCTGGATGGCATTGCTGTTCACTGGGGTGCTTAATGCTTGCAGACAGTAGTTCTGTGCTCTTTCCTCCTGGGAACTGCATTTTGTGGATAAGTATTTTTATAACCTGACCTTCTTAACATGAAAAGTTGGACAAAACTCCTGTATATCAGGTATATCCCAGTAAAACACTTTCAGTTTAACAAAGTCAAAGACCACAGGCAGAGACTAGGGAAATAAGAATATAAGTCTCCTGTTGAATTAATTTCATGTAGATTGGCTTGTTCAGAGATTACGGTTTCAGCCATTCCACTTCAAGTATGAAAAATAAAGTCTAGCAGTTGCAGGGGGGGAATCTTCACTGATCTTTGAACAAAGTAAGAATTCTGTATTACTTTCCTATTGTGCTTCCACGTACTGGCTGTTCAGTGAAGACAAGAGAGCTCTGAATTTGTGGTGTCACTGATATTTTTTTCTTGTGTTACACCAGATACATAGAGTGTAAAGTTTGATTAAAGAACTGTATTGTTACTTTGTCTCAGAAGAAGCGTATATAAGGATGGATCTGTTATGTAAATATGGAGTTGATGAGGTTATCTTTGGGTTTTCCATCATTATTCTGACAGCCTGTTTCAGAGTGCTTTCACTAAGTGACTTTCTTGAAAACCTTTTCTGGTATTTAATAAAACTATGTCTGTATCACAATGTGGAGAATGAATAGTTGCATTTACTACACTGAGGTACTTCTGAAGGAAGTGTCTTAAGGATTCTGAGCATCAAATACTTAAATAGTATTTGAATTTCCCTACTCAAACACAGACATTGGTATTGAAACACTGGAAATGAATTTCTGCAAGAATGGACACAGTCCCTGAAAGCCATGATTATAAATGGTGCTCTTCAGATTTTACAGAAGTGCCTCCCTTAAGGCAGACTGTGTAATGATGCCTGTGCTGAGCTTTTCATAGTTTCGAAGCAGTGCCAAGTCAAGGGCATAAAGTGACTTAATGATCATTGTGGAACAGCAAAACCCTGACTGAAATGTACACTTCACTGCAGTCACCAGTGCTGGATTGTGATTTTGTGTAAACCATGCACAATGTGGAAGGGGGAGTGTGATACGAAAGTTTAAAAATGCTATGGTTTAATTTACTTTGGGTATTATGCTATAAATCTGTTTAAGGTTGAAAATTCTACTTTGCAGCTTACACAGTGGGAGGACATCAGTGGGATCCTGGCCAGTGTTCAGATGGATTTTGCTTACAGATAAATTAGTCTAGCTCTTTGATCCCTTGGACTCGCTAAAATTCTGTGTGATGAATGTGCCATCTGTGACTAGAGTATGCTGGGTGTAACTTGGTCATGAAAAGGAGTGTCAGTGAGGCTTAGCTGAGTTTTGCTGGCAATTGGGAACAAGAGGTTCCTTTTCAAAAGATGGTTGTGCTTAGTTTGAAAATGATTTTTTTTTTTCTGGATTGAAATGAGTTTTCCTCTTTGGTTTCATGCAAGTATAGCTACAGAAATTAGTAACTTTGATATTTTCATAATGCCATTGGAAGTAGTTATCCTAGTTCTTGAGTCTGTGAGGCAGCAAGTGGAGCTGTGCATTCCTGGAGAGAAACAGATCCAGTGAATGCTTGAATTGGTGGCTGTTCTTTTCTGTGGTGCTGTGCTAGAATGAAACTGAGCCAACACTCAGAAAGCGGAGCTTTTGCAGCAAAATGACAAGACAGTGAATCCAGCTGGATACACCAGCTCCTGTATTTCAGACATTCATAAATCTGGTTAAGTGTGGGTTCTGCTTTGTGGATGAATCGAGCATAAACCTGAATAACTTGGGATAGAGATGTGTAGCAGATGATGCTCCTGGGTATGTTGATTTTAATTCTTCATGGTCATACCATGCCTAATTGTTCTGTCAACTACAGGAATACAACATGAAAACTTCAGTGTCACAACCTGAATCAAGTGTTCAAGTAAGGGTTGACAGTACTTGCTACAACCTGTTCCCTTTTTCTTGAGTTTTAGATGTGGAGAGCAACTACACTTTACATATCTGGGGTGAAGATTAGAAGCATATTAAATGATATAAAGATTACATTTAATTTTAAGGATAAATGTTCATATGGTTACTTTTTGTAATACTTTAGAGATTATTTTTCTTGTTTCAAAGAAAGAAATTGATTTGTCCCCACCTAGGATAACTAATGTTGTTGGCCTAGTATTATTGCATGGTGTAACCTTTGAACTGTTTGAACACTCATTTCCGAAGGAATTAGTCCAGCTTTGGAATTAAATACTGTTACTACTCCGTAATCATAAAAATGTTACATATGCAAAGCATTAATTAGGTGTAGGTAGCATTACACCACCCAGTTAATAATGTTGTTCTTCAAGCAGTCTGTGCTGTGGTTCAGAGGTAACACTTTCACATGCTACAGAACTAAGTGCTCTGTGTAGAAGGAGATGCTATCTTCATGTCAGATCTCATGAACAGGTGACTCATCGAGAGAGCAAATAATTGGGAGAACAAGCAGAAGTTACAAAAGCCATTGTCAGGGATTAAAGCATTTATTTCTAATAGCACAGTGCTTGGGGTTGCTGGCTCTGGGCCAGGACTTGGTTTCATTGGTGATGTGTCCCAAGTTTCATTCTGTCACCTACAGAGTGAAAAAACACAGCTGAATTAGAAACCAAGTTCAGTGTCCTTTTTGTTTCAGGTGCGAATTTGTTTTCGCAGTTAGGCAGCAGTGTAATCCAGGGAAGAGAACTAAATACCAGGGCAGTCTCAGTGTTAGTGATGCAGAAAAAGCCAGGAGCTTTCATGTGCAGTAAAGGAGTGAAGTCTACTGTCAGAAAGCCTGTATGCTGAAGGAGGAATGTGAGCAACAAAGATGTTTGGGTTTTCTTCCTAGTGTAATGCAAGTGGCTAACTTGTACAACTTGTCATGCATAATTATTTTTCAAGCAGGTAGATTTCAAAACTTAGCTGCTTCTTAAACATGCACTTACACTTGTCTTCCATAATCTCCAATGGTGGTTATGTTCTGTACCTGTGGTAGTGTAATTGGGATTACTGGGTAAATTGTATGCAGCTGAACTCTACCCTGCAATTATCAATGACTTGTTCTGTTTGGTATGTTCTGATGTTTAGAAACTTGAAACTGATGGAAACAATAATGGGTTTATTTCTACAAAAATTTTACAGTTTTTGAGATGCTTACAAAATTATTTTAAAAAATACAGCTTTAAAATTTAAACGAAGCTCTAAAGATTTATAAACAAATGAAATTACTTTATCTTAATATAGTGTATCATTAAAATGAAAGGAAGAATTTTTGAGTGAATGAAAAAGGTATTCTGTCTGCAGCATGTGAAAGCACTGGCCTGAACTGTCTGTCACTGCTGTTAGTGAGTTATCTTTTCCAAAATAAAGAAAAATGTTATTTTACCTGTTTTAATAGTGTTAGTTGATGTCCTAAGACAAAAAAATCATCCCTCAAACTTTTCTCTCAGGAAAATGATGAACTTCACAGATGAAAAGGATCTAGGACATATCACACAGTTCTGCAGGAGGAACTGTAGGAGCAGTTGAGCCTGGAAGGAGAAGGCATTTAACTGATTGCTCTAACTGTGTTTTCCCTTTAATCACCTGAAAAAGGGATTGAGAATTGGCCATAGTCACTACCAGAGATTTCATTTTAGGACAATGTTACAATAGCGTATTTTAAAAGTTTCTCCTTTGTGAACGCAGAATAAAGCCTCTGAATGTTGAAACAGATCTTTCATATTTATCTGTGCTCAAATATGTTTTTGTAACCTGCCTCAGTGGTGTATATATTCCAAGCCAGTCACATTTTTACTTGATGACTAAAATGCTGCATTTTTCTAATGGGAAAAAATGGTCATAGGAAATAGCGATGTAACTGTTGACTAGCTATAAAATAGACACAAATGAGTAGCAGCAACACAACTGAAACCTCATATTCTGTGTTATTTCATTTTCCAAAATTCATGGACTGAGGAGATTTGGATTTAAGGAGTGTACCCAAGGTACTGGAAAATCCCAAGGGAAAAACCTTGGCTAGTAGAAGAGAAGTGTGTTATGAGAGGGAAAAGAAGTCTTAAGAAACAGTGTGTAGTCTTCCCTTTGCATCTCACCTTGTCTCAGAGGGAAGAGTATGTAAAAACAAAGGGGTTGGGGGGAAAGACTCGTACTAGGATACAACTGGCTGCCTTTTAAGTCCGATAGAGCTCCAAAAATTTAATGTCACAAAATTCCTTCTTAAACTAATGATTATTTTTGGTTTTGTTTCTTTGGGATTACTTAAAAATTTCTGCAGTTGGTGTTTTACCAGAATTTCTCTTGGAAAAAGTAAGAAGGATAAACAGGGTTGTAGTTATCTTTATTAATGCAAGAGGGAGACAAAGGTAATTATTTGCTCAGCAAGATCTCTGTTCTATGCACAGTACACTGTGTTCTCATTGCCACTGTTGATTTATTTACTGATAATTGTTTTGGGGTTTTTTAAGTGATTAATAGTGGAAGGGAGAGGTTTTGTGGATATGGTAATTACTCTTGAGTCTCCTTCCAGTTTGTGATCTGTTGACAGGTGGTTTTTTTCATGTACCAACTCGATGTGGTATTATGCAATGTGGACATCAACTTTCCTGAGGAAAGGAGGCATTGCCATAGATTCGAAGTAACAAGGGAAGGACACCTGAAATTCAACCACTGACAGCTGAAATGAAATCCTTTAAAGGAGAGAAGTTAAGACCTGCAGTTGTATGGAAGGTAGGATAATCAAGGGATCGTTGGCTTTCTCACTTTCAAATTAATATACCTCATACCTTATTCAAGGAAACAGGACCTGATGGAGCACAGCAGAAACAGGTTGGTGTTATGTTATACTGCTTGTCCTTTCCCTTGCCAGCAGGTGGCTGTCAAGTGCAGGGAATGGGTTGCAGGCAGAGGATGTGCTGCAACTACTGAACCCCGTTACCCCAACCTTTCCGTCCGGGGATAATTCATGAACCGGTTTGAAATTAACACTCCTTTGATGAGCTAAACCAGTAACCCACGATATTGACTATGTTCAAAGGTTACAACAGATTTTGCACAATGTATATATTTGTGTTTCTGATCATAATTCAAAGTCAAATGATAGTAAAATATTTTAGCAAGGCTGAAAATGGGTGGTGCTGATCTTTAGCTACACATTCATCCACTATTGATCTTTCCACTGCATGAATTAGTACCATGACACTCTCCATCTTTCAATATTGATAGAGTAATGCAAATCCATACACTGCACTTGAAAGCTGCTAGCTAATTGATGTAGATGGCAGTTACTATTCATGCCTTTGGTTATTACCTTAAAACTAATGATCATTATGCCTGTAGATAATATGATAATGAAAAACTTTGCCTATCAGAATTCACCATTGCTATACCTAACTCTGTGTGGACTGGAGATACCAGAAATTAAGGTAGCAAAGCCCTGCCATGTATGGCTTTATTTTGATATAATTCTGAAAGTATGTGTAATGAAAGCAAAGGGATTTATAGTATTCAAGCAGATAATGCAAGCATTAAAGAGTTGAAAATTATATTTTGCTATCATGATTTATGGGTACTCCCTGATATTTAGTAATTGCCCAGCTTCCAGCTTGGGATGCAGTTGTATGTTGTCAAAAGGAAATGCTGAGTTATGTGACAGTCTTGCTTCACTGGAAAAAAAGCAAACTCTTGTAAAGTAAGAAACTGTTTGTACTTGGAGTATTCCTAGTTGATGCTGAGTGACACCACATTTCCTTTGCTACACATGGCATGGAAAGTTGTGATCTTGGCTATAGTGCAGACAGAGTGAGCACGGGATACTTCATAAAAGCAGATGGAAGTTCTCATTTTCCTCCTGCTTGTAGCTGGCATAAGTAGTGTCCTTTCAGTTCTGTTGTTCAATCACTGGTGGTATCTTCCTGTTTTGCTTGCTGAGACAAGAGGAAAAGAAGAAACAAACCTTTCTTCTGCTACATAAAATGTGTTTCAGTACAGACGGGAGAAGGTGAGGGAAGTACAGTTCTTCCCACAAAATTCAGATTAAAGAGAAAAATTAGAATTAGGTCACCTTGAGCAGTGGCTGAGGTTGCATTAATAAATGCAGTCTTCCCTCTGCCTTGAAGCAGGGGTGGTGTGGTCTAACTAATATAGCTTCCTGCTAATTTTCTGCTTAAAAACCCCAAACCAAAATAAACAGTACTCGAGTAAAAACTGTAAGTTTATTTTGATGAATAGTTGAAATGGGAACCCAGTGGAAATAAGCCTCTAGTCAGATGCAGAGCTACAAACTCTTTGACTACTGTTGGTTATAGTTAAATAACCAGCCTGTGGGAGACAGAGGAATGCTATGGAGAACTCAGCACAAGTTGAAGTGTCAAGACACCTATTTTCTGTCCCAAAGTATTTCCTGAGCTGTGAAGTAATGATTACCCACTCACCACAAGGAGGCATTATAAGCATCAGTATTTTTAAAAATGAGAACACTTAGAGTGCTGGCTGTGGGGTAAATATGCACATAAAGGGGCAAGGGAACTAAGTTCTTTTGTTTTTTAAGGAAGATGAGATAAAATACTCATGGTTTTCACAACACTTCATTTTATTTGTGAAATAAAAATCCAATTTTAATATGACAGAGATTGCTGGCCAGCAGAGAAAAGGATTAATGGCACCTCACACTGAGAAAGAGATATTTGGAAGTAATTTGTTTGGTCCTGCTGATTTTTGTGGCAATGGAAAACTAAGCTGCTTCTCTCTTTAGAAAGTGTGCCCACAGGGAGTGCCAGACAGCTTTTCTGCCACTTGAAATTAATCATGGAAATTGTCATTCTGCCAAGATAATATCCTTAGGTACACTTGTAAACTCAAGTTGATTTTGTTAGAGAAGCCATCGGAATTAACAAACTATATAACTACTGCAATAGCTGGAATGGTGTGGATTCAGTCTAAAAATAAAGCCATTTTCTTTTAAAGCCTGCATTAATTAGACAGTGATGGGGAAACCAGCTAAATAGAACAGTAAATTTCCTAAGCTAAAAATAAGTTGTCATCATCTTCCAGAAAATGCTAATGGTTTACAAGGATACCAGAACAATGCAATTTATCACGAAGCCTTTGCTGCATGTAAAAATTACTTAAATATGTGTCTAATGTATTCTTGAGTCCCTTTAGTGAGCTTCTTTCATCATTTTTTCTTCACAAAAGTAGTGTCTTTAAGGATATGACAAGAAGAATAAAAATCTGCAGGGTGATATTTGTTTAATTACTTCTAGGCCCAGGGCCAGTTGCGATCCCTGATAATGAAAACAATGCCAAAATTCTAACTGATTAATTGTAACATTTCCGGCAATATCCTGCAGAGATGCAGCAGTCTCTTCCCGTCATCTTACAGCAAGGTTATTTCACATCCTGAACTGCTCCAGTGGAGGAGAGCATAGCTCAGTGTATATACAAGGATCTCCTACAGCAAGAGTGTACTTGGGCAGGAAAGGGCTTAATGATGACTGACATCAGACTTCTTGCTGAACTCAAATGGTAAGTGTTATGCTACTAACACTTCTGTTTTATTCTTAATTAAAATTTTATTTGATCACATGGTCTTAATATATATTGCTTATGAATTCCATGTTCTGTGATAACTTAGGTAAGTGCTTTTTATCTTTTCATTACCTTACAGTTAGTTACCTCTGTAGCTGATTGTTGTAATGAGATATGATCCTCTCTTTACTGATGAAGAACTGGCTCCTAGTTTAAGCAAAGGTGAAATGCACATCTCTGTACATGTACCTGATACACATATATGTACCTGATATATATTTTTTTTATCTTTTTGGAAGAAGTACACACTGGAAGCAAACTAAAAATCAAAACCCAATCTTGAAAGCAGTTGTGCCCCTATTTCAATTCATACACTAATAAAGTCTCCAAAATCTGTTGGCAAGAAAGCAGCAGAGGCTGTTGGCAGTAGCTCGGGTAACTGGGATCTGTATCCTGTGAGTCGGATTTTGTGCTAATTTTCTAGGGGTGTTTCTGCATCACACAATGAAGGTCCACGATCTGAAATAGTCAGTGAACTGACAGAGCTACATAGCTCATCTTGCTTCCTTGCAGAAACACTAGGTTGGGTCCCAGAAACAGTATATTGATGTGTACACCTTCTGGCCTAGTCAGCCTTACTTTCCAAGTCCAATTGTTAACCTTTGAATGCAAATAATTAAACTATCCAGACTTCAGCAGTGCTCTAATGCAATGTTACAGTTTCCTTTTCTGGCACCAGCTTGTTCAGTAGTGTCTTTTGTTTGCTCATCTTTATAGCTTACATATAAAGGTAGGTATAGCTCAGAGGTTGCTGTGAGAACACCTACACCACTTTACACTATTTCAGAGCAGCCTCTCAACCTATTCTGGAAGTTGTGAAGTTGCCCAGATTCTCTGCAACACTGTCCAGCTCCTGATACCTGCTTTACCCTAGGGCTTGTAAAGATATTTTTGAAGAGAGCTGCATGAAAAGAAGGAATCCTGTTTGTCCTCGGAAAACCTCTCATTAGCTAGAATTAGGCTGAGAAGCTAAGTATTTAGGTGTCTATGATAGAGGCTGCAGTTTCCTTCTCCTAAAATGGCTAGAGCGAGCCAGCAGACATTCATGTATTGCTCTGAACTGAAAATGAATCCTGACATGCTGAGAATTTTAGTTGTGCAGATTTTGCAGAAATAGGAGTAATTAGTTAACTGATAAATTAGAATTAAGAACTGGAGGGTTTGGGTATCAATGAACCAGCCACGAATATAAATGTATAGATTACACACTGAAACTCTCTTGACGGATGGTTCACGCCATGAAAGGCCAGTATTTCAGATCTGAGTGACACATTAACTGCCTGAGTTACACAGCTTCTGGACCCATAGGTATAGAATTTAGAATCCATTTTCCAGTAAATTAACCTTCAGTAATCCCTTGGCACTTCTAATGTTGAAGATTATAATCCAGAAGTTGGTTTTTTTAGGGTCCATTTTTAGGTATCTAAGCTGTAACAACTGGAAAGATGAGTTTCTATGAAATGATCAGGAAGTGAAAAACCCCAGATCTCCTGAAGCCAGCTGAAAATTTTGGATTCACTTCACTGATTGGGACTCTCACCCAGTGTTTAAAGGTTCACTGTACATTTGTTTCTCAAATTTACATTAAAAAAAAAAGTGAAATCTGGCATCCCAAACCAAAGATGCCCAGATCATTGGGTGCATTTAGAAACTTCAGTTAGGACACAGGAGAATATGGATTAAGATGTGATTAAAGACTTGAAATTATTTTTTCTAAATTTCTCCTTTCAGCAAGTTAGAGCATGGCTATTAATTTGAAAGTGATATATTAAAAAGCATATAAAATGGGGAGATTATTTGAATTTTTACTTGTTTTGAAACAGGTTATTTCATTATATCACCTGATTATATTTTTTTAAGAATTGTATAAACGTGTGTGGCAAACTAGTAGCTAAGCAAGATGTTGATTGAAGTTTACAGCATTTAATGTAAATAATTTTTTCCTAATCCTGAAAGGCATCTAAACTGAGTTAAAATACACTTATTAATCATTTTTGTTATTTATTTCTGCTTCGTTATTTGAATCCTGAACATGTATTCTGCTTGGTATTTTCAGTAATACATGCAAGCCATCAACGGAGCTAATGTGTCAGAGTTCAACTAAAGTGTGCCCAAGAGTGGAATTTAATCTTCAGAGTCTAAAATTTGGGGTTTCAGCTTGCTAAAATGTGTAGTCTACCTCAGCATGTGGCACTCTATTCATTCTGTGGATTCCCACAGACCCAAATGCAGTTCTCATGTGACAGCTTAAACATCTCACTCCACAATTACACTGTTGATCTGTGATTTCATTTTATTTTGATGAATTCTGATGTTAATATTATTCAAATACAATAATATTTGTATCTATCTAGAAGAACTTGCATTTTCCTTTCATGTGGGAAATTGTCATGCAAAGAAATGCTTATTAGCTGAAAAGTGACTTGGGAATGAAAAAAGATACTGGATTAAAGTATTTTTTGTTTTATGATATAGAGACTTAAGACAGCACTATTTTCACTGAGTTTTGATTGCAGACTATAAAAATTTTAATTAAAAATCAGAAAAAAAAAAAAGAAATAGATGCCTTGAGAGGGCAGTTTAAATGGGGGGGGGGGG